>CM053027.1:618383083-618425583 GCA_028564925.1 Lithobates sylvaticus | reverse complement strand
GTCAGGGGTGATGAATGAAAGAAAAAAAAAACATTTTGTTTTACGTTTTACTTTAAACAAAATAGAAATAAATCAGAATCATTTCCCTTTGTTCTTATAAAGTTTTCCCAAACTTCATAGACATTTGTGTCTTTTTGCCCCTTTTAGTAATGTTATACCCGCCAGTCTGTTTTTAGAACATAATTTACTCTAAAGAATGTGTGGGGGAGGGCTGGTGTTGGATATACTGTATATACTGCTGTAGGATAAGATATCCATTGACTGCGATATCTCCAGTGTACACACTTCCTCCCTACTATTGTGAGTGTGGGGGGTGTATGGAGCCTTATACTTAACCCATTCACTGCCTGGGCACATTTCCCAACCTTCACACACATCATCAAATACACAATATAGGCTAGAGAATGTCCCTTCAATGTTTTCACCCGACCGTCACCCAAGATTCCCCCTGCCCTTCACCCAAGATTCCCCTGCCCTTCACCCAAGATTCCCCCTGCCCTTCACCCAAGATTCCCCCTGCCCTTCACCCAAGATTCCCCCTGCCCTTCACCCAAGATTCCCCCTGCCCTTCACCCAATATTCCCCCGACCTTCACCCAAGATTCCCCCGACCTTCACCCAAGATTCCCCCTGCCCTTCACCCAAGATTCCCCCTGCCCTTCACCCAAGATTCCCCCGACCTTCACCCAAGATTCCCCCGACCTTCACCCAAGATTCCCCCTGCCCTTCACCCAAGATTCCCCCTGCCCTTCACCCAAGATCCCCCCTGCCCTTCACCCAAGATCCCCCCTGCCCTTCACCCAAGATTCCCCCTGCCCTTCACCCAAGATTCCCCGACCTTCACCCAAGATTCCCCCGACCTTCACCCAAGATCCCCCTTGCCCTTCACCCAAGATTCCCCCACCTTCACCCAAGATTTACTCAATTTGTTTTAACCCTTTCCCCTCCAGAGGAATATCTTCATTTTATAAACATGTAAATAATCTGCATTTTTAGCCATAAAATAACTTACCCACCCCTCCCCCCACACACACACAACATTATATATTTTGTGAAAGCAAAAGCCCTGTAGAACACTTTCATACCGGGCT
The DNA here is from genome assembly GCA_028564925.1 of Lithobates sylvaticus. Taxonomy (NCBI): domain Eukaryota; kingdom Metazoa; phylum Chordata; class Amphibia; order Anura; family Ranidae; genus Lithobates; species Lithobates sylvaticus. The sequence goes on along the minus strand of CM053027.1, from coordinate 618,424,493 downwards.
TATTCTAGCACTGCTCTCCTACATGCAAAAATCATACATTTTTTTGCTGGAAAATTACTCAGAACCCCCAAACATATTTTTTTTTAGCAGAGACCCTAGGGAATAAAATGGGGGTCATTGCCACTTTTTATGTCACACGGTATTTGCGCAGCAGTTTTTCAAACTTTTGAGAAAAAAACTGTTTCACAAATAAAAATAAAAATAAATAAATAAAAAAAAAAAAAACACTAAAGTTAGCCTGATTTTTTTGTATAATGTGAAAGATAATGTTACGTTGAGTAAATAGATATCCAACATATCACGCTTTAAAATTGCACGCAGTCGTTTAATGGTGCCAAACTTTGGTACTTAAAAATCTCCATAGGCGAGGCTTTACATTTTTTTTACAGGTTACCGGTTTAGAGTTACACAGGAGGTCTAGTGTTAGAATTATTGTTCTCGCTCTTCACGCTCTTCACGCTCTTCTCGCTCTTCTCGCTCTAACATTCATGGTGATACCGCACATGTGTGGTTTGAACACCGTTTACATATGCCGGCGCCACTTACGTATGCGTTTGCTTCTCTGTGTCAGAGCACGTGGGGGGTTTTCTTTATTTTTATTATTGTTTATTTTACATTTATTTTTTTATTTTGACACTTTCCCTCTAAATTAATTATTTTTTTTATCACTTTTATTCCTATTACAAGGAATGTAGACATCCCTTGTAATAAGAATTTAGCATGACGGGTCCTCTTTACAGCAAGATCTGGAGTCTATAAGGCCCCTTTCACACTGAGGCGTTTTTCAGGCGCTACAGCGCTAAAAATAGCGCCTGTAAAAAGCGGCCCCTTTTACTTCAGTGTGAAATCCAGATGGCTTTCACACTGGAGCGTTGCGCTAGCAGGACGGTAAAAAGGAGGAGCTGTGTATTCACCGCTCCTATACCGCTCCTACCCATTGAAATCAATGGTATCAATGGCCGCACTGGCTATACCGCTGGCAATCGCGGGCAGTTTTAACCCTTTTCCGGCCACTAGCGGGGGTTAAAACCGCCCCGCTAGCAGCCGAATAGCGCCGCTACCACCGACGCCCGCACCGCCCCAGTGTGAAAAAGTGCCTGAGTCCACCTCTAAGCCGGAAAGCCTGAAATAAACACACAAAAAAAAAATGATCTTGGCTTCCCAGCCGAGGCAACAGTAGTGTTTACATCTGCCGACGCCGGAAGTGACATCATGACGTCGCGCCCGGCCTCCGAAGGTCATAAAGACTGCCGGGGACCATCTGGTCCGCGGTATTCTCTATGATAATGAGCTGGCCGATTTATTCTCTGGCTTACGGTATTCTCAGGTAGCAGCACCAGGGGGCGGTGGGGGGGGGGGGGGTTTGTCCCCTGCCGCCGACCTGTAAAAACCATCAAGCGGCTGAACAAAACACCTGAAAAAACGCCTTAGGACCCTTTCATACCGCAACTTCAAAGTTGCGCGATTTTGCAGCGATTTCAGGGAATGCCTGTGTAAACTTGCATTAAAGTCGGACCAAAGTAGTGCAGGGACTACTTTGAAGTCGGTGCGACTTGACGTCGCACAGATATGAATGGTACTCATTGGAAATCATGGGGTACTACTCGTCTTGCGACTTTGCTAGTGTGTAAGGGGCCTTAAGCTCAAAAAAGAACATGACCTTCTTTGGGGCAGATAACAGGCGTTTTTCTGCTTTTTACATTGGTAACCTATACAAAATTGCAGGAAAAACGCAGTAAAGAAAATCATGCCAAAATCGCAGTAAAAATGCACGACTTTGAAACGCTCAGGTGTGAATGCAGCCTAAATACACTGCTTAGAAAAAATGAAAGGAACACTTTGAAAACACATCAGAACTCAATGGGGAAAACAATCTCATGCTGGATATCTATACTGGTATGGACTGGGTAATGTGTTAGGATCTATACTGATATGGACTGGGTAATGTGTTAAGATCTGGACTGGGTAATGTGTTAGGATCTATACTGGTATGGACTGGGTAATGTGTTAGGATCTATACTGATATGGACTGGGTAATGTGTTAGGATCTATACTGGTATGGACTGGGTAATGTGTTAGGATCTATACAGGTATGGACTGGGTAATGTGTTAGGATCTATACAGGTATGGACTGGGTAATGTGTTAGGATCTATACTGGTATGGACTGGGTAATGTGTTAGGGTCTATACTGGTATGGACTGGGTAATGTGTTAGGATCGATACTGGTATGGACTGGGTAATGTGTTAAGATCTGGACTGGGTAATGTGTTAGGATCTATACTGAAATGGGCTGGGTAATGTGTTAGGATCTATACTGGTATGGACTGGGTAATGTGTTAGGATCTATACAGGTATGGACTGGGTAATGTTAGGATCTATACTGGTATGGACTGGGTAATGTGTTAGGGTCTATACTGGTATGGACTGGGTAATGTGTTAGGATCTATACTGGTATGGACTGGGTAATGTGTTAGGATCTATACTGGTATGGACTGGGTAATGTGTTAGGATCTATACAGGTATGGACTGGGTAATGTGTTAGGATCTATACTGGTATGGACTGGTTAATGTGTTAGGATCTGGACTGGGTAATGTGTTAGGATCTGGACTGGGTAATGTGTTAGGATCTGGACTGGTAATGGACTGGACTGGGTAATGTGTTAGGATCTATACTGATATGGACTGGGTAATGTGTTAGGATCTATACTGATATGGACTGGGTAATGTGTTAGAATCTATACTGGTATGGACTGGGTAATGTGTTAGGATCTATACTGGTATGGACTGGGTAATGTGTTAGGATCTATACTGGTATGGACTGGGTAATGTGTTAGGATCTATACTGGTATGGACTGGGTAATGTGTTAGTATCTATACTGACATGGACTGGGTAATGTGTTAGGAACCATACTGGTATGGACTGGGAAAAGTTCGCGCGAATTTTCGAACCCTATACGTTATAATGGACGCGAACGTTCGAAATCAAAAGTGCTAATTACAACGGCCAATATGCATGTTAATGTCATAAAACAGGTTTGGGGACCGGGTCCTGCCTCAGGGGACATATATCAATGCAAAAAGAACTTTTAAAAACTAACGTTTTTTCGGGAGCAGTCATTTTAATGATGCATAAAGTGAAAAAAAAAAAGTGACATTTTCCTTTAAATATGGTACTGGGGGGGTGTCCAAAGTATGCCTGTGAAGTGGCATGTGTTTCCCGTGTTTAGAACTGTCCTTGCACAAATGACATTTGTAAAGGAAAAAAAAAGAAGCCATTTAAAACCACTTGCGGCTTTAGGTTTGATCTTAAGTAGAATCTGAACAGGTACATTATGAAGTGTAGCTCCATCCAAAAAAATCTATTTTTAAGCTTTTTGGAGAACATAGGGAGAGGTTATCACCACTGTAACATTTGCTGTCTTTGCACATCTGTTCAGAACATGTCACCTCACTTTCCGTCCCAATGACAAATGTTTTTGGAAAAAAGTGGGGTTTTAATTGAACAAGGATTGGTGATAAAGTATCAGTAGAGAGGAGATACCTTTTTCCCAAATTAAATCTAACAGGATAGAATTTCCCTTCCTAGGGGTAGATTTCCTCTCACTTCCTGTTTTCTCTTTCCATTTTCAAGTAGGAGTCGTTTGTAAGTTGGATGTTTGAAAGTAGGGGCCTGGCGTATATACTCTGCAGAAATTTGCCCTATTAGATGTTGGTGTAGCCACAAGACTGGTGGGCACAGGAATGGGCCCTGATGTGAGTTAATAGATCAAGATTTGTAATTGCATGCACCTGTTGAACAGGGCAGAAAAATTGGGCCTTTGGCGGGGGTGGTGGACGGTGTTGCCACAAGACTGTAGGCCCTCATAGTTACTCTTGGTGGGCGCAGGAATGGGCCCTGCTGTGAGTTATTAGATCAAGATTTGTAATTGCAAGCACTGATGAACAGGGCAGAAAAAATTGGGCCTTTGGCGGTGGTGGTGGACGGTGTTGCCACAAGACTGCAGGCCCTCATAGTTACTCTTGGTGGGCGCAGGAATGGGCCCTGCTGTGAACTATTAGATCAAGATTTGTAATTACCCGCCCCTGTTAAACAGGGGCTGAAAAATTGTGCCTTAGGCACTGGTGCTGGTGCCACAACACTGCAACCCGGCCCTCACAGATACTGTACTTGGAGCACAGCAGTCACACGTGTTGCGAAGCATTTTTTAAAAAATTGTAAGTACACGCCCCTGTTAAACAGGGGCTGTAAAAATTGTGCCTTAGGCACTGGTGCCACAACACTGCAACACGGCCCTCACAGAGACTGTACTTGGAGCACAGCAGTCACAGTGTTGCGAAGCATTTTTTAAAGAAATTGTAAGTACACGCCCCTGTTAAACAGGGGCTGAAAAATTGTGCCTTAGGCACTGGTGCCACAACACTGCAACACGGCCCTCACAGAGACTGTACTTGGAGCACAGAGTCACACGTGTTGCGAAGCATTTTTTAAAAAAATTGTATGTACACGCCCCTGTTTAACAGGGGCTGAAAAATTGTGCTTAGGCACTGGTGCTGGTGCCACAAACACTGCAACACGGCCCTCACAGAGACTGTACTTGGTGCACAGCAGTCACACGTGTTGCGAAGCATTTTTTTTAAAAATTTGTTAAGTACACGCCCCTGTTAAACAGGGGCTGAAAAAATTGTGCCTTAGGCACTGGTGTGGTGGCATGGATCATTGAGGAGGAGGAAGAGGATAGTCAGTGAACATAAGAGGACAGTCACTCAGCATCAGCATAGGCAGTCTTGAAGGGATGTGACATTAAAAATTATTCGGTTATATCCGCCTCAGGTGCCTGGTAGCTGGTGGTGATCCAAGACTGATTCATTTTGATGAAGGTCAGTCGATCAACCGGCGGTGGACAGGCGCACCCTATGATCAGTCACAAATCCTCCAGCAGCACTGAATGTGCGTTCGGAATGAACGCTGGAGGCAGGACAGGCCAGTAGCTCAATTGCATACTGTGCAGCTCTGGCCAGTGATCCATCCTCAGGACCCAGTAAGCCAGAGGATTTTCCGGTGGGAAAGGTGTCCAAGTCTGACCTTGCCCCAAGGTATTCCTGCACCATGTATATCAGACGCTGGCGATGGTTGCTGGAACCGATCATACCTTGGGCTGCGGACTAAAAAATTGTCTGAACGCATCGGTCAGACGTCCACCTTCCCCACCGCTCCTTCTGCCACTGACCGAAGCCTCAGCAACTCGTCGCCCAGGACCAGGAGTTTGTAGCCTCCCAGTTTCTGGAACGCGTTGCACAGACCTTTCTGCAAGGCCTCCTGAGATGTCTCATCCTCTGCTCCCTCTGCGACGGCAAGATAAGGTCCGCAACCTTACCCTTGTACCGCGGATCAAGGAGAGTGGCCAGCCAGTAATGGTCCCTCTCCTTGATCCGAAGAACACGAGGATCCTTCCGCAGGCTTTGCAGGATCAGGGAGGCCATGCAGCGTAGGTTAGCTGAGGCATTCGGTCCGGAGTCTTCTGGGTCACTGAGGATGACATGATCGCCAGCCACCTCCTCCCAGCACGTACAAGTCCACTGGCTTGTTGGGACTGTACATCATCCTAAAAGACTGCTGCTGCTGATGCTGAGTGCCAGGCTCCACCTCCATGCTCACACAATCCTCCTCCTCCTCCTCCTCCTCCTCCTCCTCATCCTTTCTTTCCTGTGTGATGGGTGGGACAGAAGGAACACTGTCCGGATAAAGGGGGGCCTTGAGAGGCAAGGAAGTCCTCCTCTTCCTGCATCTGTTCTGCCTCAAGTGCCCTGTCCATGATCCCACGCAGCGTATGCTCCAACAGGTGGACAAGAGGGACAGTGTCACTGATGCATGCACTGTCACTGTCATGGGTAATGTGTTAGTATCTATACTGATATGGACTGGGTAATGTGTTAGGATCTATACTGGTATGGACTGGTTAATGTGTTAGGATCTGGACTGGGTAATGTGTTAGGATCTATACTGGTATGGACTGGGTAATGTGTTAGGATCTATACTGGTATGGACTGGGTAATGGACTCGGTCATCGCGCCTGCCGGGCACTCACATCAGCTCCAGGCACACACCGCAGGCGCGGACGCACCTTAGACGGTGCGACTGTGTTCCCTAGTGGCGAATCGACCAAGGATAACGTTGTTTCGCCCAGCCGTGCCATTCTGCTGCAGTAACACTGCGACGGCTGGTCGGCAAGCTGTTAAATTGTTCTTCTGCATTTTCTCTGTGATCGCGAAACACAGTCAGAAGGTCTTGCACGTGATTACACACGTTGAGGGTATCAAGCTGAACAGCTTGGAGAGCCTGGCTTACTGATTCCAATCTTGATGAGTAATTTGAAATTATGGTCAAGCAAAAGAGCTTTGTGCTTGAAGAACATTGCAATTGCTATGCACCCTGACGTGTTTTCCCTGATGCTGTAGTGACCAGGAGGCTTAATTGATTAATTAATTAATTGATATTGATTGATAATCTTTAAAGTTTGAGCTAAAAATTCTAATGCTTTTGTATTTGGCTGTCCATCATGTTTCACTTAGCAATGGCACATTAGGAATCAGAGATCTTCTTTTTGGACTCTCATGGAAAAAATTGATGATGGCTTTCACTGTGCCAATAGAATTCTGTAGCGCCATAACCCCTGGGGGAGGCTATGTTTTTCTGGGCTTACTGATTGCCTCCTCCGCCTTGTAGCTCGTCGTTCTCGTCTAGGGGTTCCCAGGGTTAGTACCCAGTAACTGTGGAGACTGACACTTAAAAATCCTCAAAAGGAATTTATTTGCATGAAACGTTGAACAAAACACAGTCTCTCAGTTGGGAATAGAGGGTAAGGGTATAGAAGCTCAGGCACTTGAAACTTGCTGACCCTTAAATAAATGTCTCTTTCTAGATGATCCAGGGAGTAGCCACTCACAACTGGATAACTCACCATTGGATAAATCCTTGTTTGTAGATCTAGCAGCCAACAAGTGATCTCAATCATAAGAGTCATCTCATTGTCAACTATAATTGGATGGAAGTACCACTCAAAAGTTATAGATGGAAGTAAAGTAACACCCCCCCCCCCCATTATAACTTGGGGATGGTCACAGTAATATTGTTTGGATATTATTAAATAATGTAGCCACTCATATAGATTAAAACAGATCTCAACAAAAAGTGGATTTCTCAATTCACATAAGTGCATATCTATCAACCACCCAAGACTCAGACCAAGTTCACAAACATTTGATGACACATTTATGAAATATCGATAAAAGCATTGACATAAATATTTAACCCAAATGGTAAAACCCATTTAACGCCCTTAGAAAGCCTGAGGCCGGTGATTGGTTTTCGTGGTCCTGTACACGGCTCCCAAAAAGTCTCACACACATAGGTGTGCGCACAGGGTGTGCCAGGTGTGCCTGGGCACACCCTAATCGGGCTGTGCTGTCCTGCTGCTTGGCTGCAGAGAAAGGGATTGGGGAATCTCTGTCCTCAGTCCCTTTCTCTGTCTCTGTTTAGACCCCTGATATTTCACCAAAGCTCTCCAATGGGGCTCCTAAAAAATTGTAAAAAATAAAAATAAATTATTGTTCAAAATATAATAAAACTGTAAAAATGTTATAATAAAAAAATAATAAAAACAAACTACTGATACTGTCCACTGCCCTACTGACATCACCTATAGCTCTACTGATACTGATATACAATATATATATATATATATATATATGTAGCGCCAGGCTCCTGACGAGCATGTGCTGTGTTTTGTAAATTTAATGTTCCTGGAACCACAGTTGGGTTTTAGGGTTAATTGTACTAAATTATGGTTTCAGTACCAGTCTGGCTGGATTGTGCTGGGTTCCGCTTGGCCATGGGTGTCGCTGTCACTTCTGGCAAGTACGAGAACGCAGTTTGGCTGGGCGCATTGGGTGCCAATCTCTCTCGGAACCAACCAGTGAGAGTGTCGTCTTGCTGTGCATTCTGGGAGAGGGTACTTAAGGTACTGGGATTACATGCTTCTGGGTTCCGGTCCATAAGATCTTTCTGTCTGTTTGCTCCTGGGCCTCCTGACCAGCCCTCAGGGCCCTCATGGCCTGGGGTGCGGATCCATCCAATTCCGAGTATCGGGGCTAGCTAGCCCGAGGCAAAGTAACTGGAAGAAGGATTCCATGGTGGTCTGGTGCCGTCTCGTCTGTGGAGAGGCCCAGCAACTGAGAAAGCAACTAGGGGAGGACTCTTCGGGAGAGGGCCACGCATAAGGCTGGTTCCTCAGCAAGAGCCTGGAAGCTAAGTTGAAAGACACCAAGTGAATCTGCATGGTATCGCCGGACCGGCTGCAAGATACTGGTACCGTATGAGGGCTCTCAACCAAGTCTGTGGCAGAGACTTTCATTCACAAGTTCTACAACCAAGTCTGTGACAGAGACTTTGCTCTATTTGAACACTCTATTGGCTGCTAGGCCCAGTAAGAGGAGGTTTATCCGATAGCTGTGAGAATCCAGTTGTGAGTGGCTATTCTCTGGATTCTCTAGTGAGAGTTTAAGTTTTGAGCAGTTCCAAGAGTACCTGAACTTCCTACCCATACCCTCTATCCTTTATTGAGAGACTGTGTTTGTCTACCCATTTGCAAATAAAAATCCCAAAGCGGATTCAGCACCATTTTCTTTTGGTGGTGGTGGTGAAATCACCTCCTACAGTGCTGCAGTCACTGATTTACGTATCGTGGGAGTAAATGCTGTTGCTGTCAAGATGAATAAATCAGTGCTGCAGCTGAATGACGTACCTGCTAAGCAAATGATGGTTAACAATAAAACAAAGTAACATTACAGTATAACAGTAAGACTTACCATACCTGCAAAGCAAATGCAATAAAACATAGTCAAAATATATATTTTTTTAACACAATCTGTGCCTAAAAAATATATGCCGAAGCATGGGGTCAATCCGCCCCTAATGTTAGGAGCAAATTGCTCCTCCACCCCTTCCACCATGCTTCGGCATATATGATCTTTTTTTAACTGTGGTGGTGAAATCAACTCCTACAGCGCTGGAGTCACGGCTTTATGTATCGTGGGAGCAAACGCTGTTGCTGTCAGAATAAATAAACCTGTGCTGCAGCTGAATGGCGTACCTGCTAAGCAAATGATGGTTAACAATAACAGTATAACAGTAAGACTTACCATACCTGCAAAGCAAATACAATAAAACATAGTAAAAATAAAACATTACAGTTCTAAAATACAGTAACAAAAGAGAGAGAACAATAGAACAGACAACAGAGAGCGAACGTAAGAGAGAGATCAATAGAGGGAAGAAAAATAAAACCACAAATATTTTTGGCTTTTTTATTTATTTATTTATTTTGTTTGCACTTTTATATAAACTGTAAACGTTCCAGATTAGGGTCTCTCAAAATGTGATGGCCATTTGATCTTTCGAGACCCTGTGTTAGTGTGCCCTAAGACTGTGCAATGCTATACCCTACATTAATACTACACTAGTGTGTGGTAGCGTTCGAAACATTCACCAATGCAAAGACCAGGTCGGTCAGGACAGGAGGGACAATAAAAGTGGGTGTCACGCCTATATCCGCGCTTTCTACAGACACAACATCTTCTTTGGTGGGCTCGTTGGGTAGGGGTACCAGAGAGGACATGCGGAAAATGCCTCTCATGCAGCCGGCTCACTGTATTTGGATTGGGAAGTTGGGCCACAGCACCGTCTGGAAACAGAAGAGCTCTGACGATCTCTTCCTGGAATTTAAGGAAGGATCCAGTTCGTCCTGGCGCTTTGTATAGCACATAAGCATTCAGCAAAGCCAATTGAAATAAGTATACAGACACTTTTTTTGTGCCAGCGTCTGACCTTATGTGCATGGGGGTCCGCAGATAGGAGCAAGGGGGGGCAAGTGCCCCCCCTGAAATCAGGTATTGGATCAGGAGTGATGACCCCCATCACCCCTCTCTGTCACCCCCTCTCTCTCTCTCTCTCATCCCTTCTGTCTCATTCTGTCACCCCCTCTCTCTCACCCCCTTTCTCTCAGTCACCCCCTCTGTCTCTTTCTGTCACCCCCCTGTCTCTGTCTGTCACCCACTACATGTATGCAGTTTCTGACAGTCTCTTGTGCCATGTCCGCAGTCTCTTGAGCCATGTATGCAGTTTCTGACAGTCTCTTGGGCCATGTATGCAGTCTCTGGTCATCTCTTGCGCCATGTCCACAGTCTCTTACGGTCTCTTGGGCCATGTCCGCAGTCTCTGACAGTCTCTTGGGCAATGTCCGCAGTCTCTGACAGTCTCTTGGACCATGTCCGCAGTCTCTGATAGTCTCTTGGACCATGTCCGCAGTCTCTGACAGTCTCTTGGACCATGTCCGCAGTCTCTGACAGTCTCTTGTGCCATGTCTGCAGTCTCTGACCATTACCTGTACTACGTCTGCAGTCTCTGACCGTGATAATGTGATAATGACATTGTTGAAATGGTCAGAGCATGGGTGACCTTAAAATGATGCCCCCCCCTGAAAAAAGTTCTGCGGACGCCCATGCTTATGTGCAATTAGGTATGGCGCCAACAACTGGTCGTTGAGGTCCACCCATCCCAAATTAAGGTTATATTTGTGGACACAGAGGGGTTTCTCCACAACACCAGTCGCCGTAGGAATTTGGACCATCGTGTCTGCGTGAAGGGAGGATGGAACGAAAACATTCTTACTATCCCTCCACTTCACAGCGAGCAAATTATTACACTTCAAGCAGACTCTCTCCCCAGCCTAAGATGGGAATCTACAAGCCACTGGGGTAAGCCCCAGCATTAGATCGCACGGTGCCACATGCGCCAATTTCCGTGATCAAACAAGTGAGTAAAAAGTGTCACGTTCGTGTAATAATTGTCCACATATAAGTGTGTAGCGGTGTAGTTGCCACTAGTGACAAACATCCACCATGTCACCCTGTTGCCAGGCCTCCATTTATCACCTTGAAGACAATGAACAGTCATTTGCTTTGTTTTGTTTTTGTTTATTGGGATGGTACAACTTGGTTGAGCCTTGAAGAAATGATGCACATGTTTAACATCTACAGCCACTTCCCTGCATCACCATGCAGATTATTGCTCCTCCTCTGCGTAACTCCTGCAGACTATTGCTCCCGGGAATCCTTCCCTCCTGCACAAACGTATTCTGTAGCACATAATGTTTCTTGTCACATCCTCTTCTATATGCAAAACAACCTACTCTGAATAGTCTCTAATGCTGACTCTGATTGTTTTCTGCTACTAGGCCAGAGTACAGGCCTGCGGTACCTCTCCGCTGAGGCCTAGTAGTTTCATAGCATGTGCTGAACGGTGGACTACTGTTCCCAGCTAGCCCAGCTTGCAAATCCTGCGCCCTCAGGCCGCATCGATTTAACACTATTCCCCACAGTCTCTCCTCTGATCCAGGACTCCTCATCAATAACTGTGTAAAGCTGAGGACTTCATCCATGACTCTGCTCCATACGAGAGCCCTGCGGTCCTTGCACCTCAACGACAGCAGAAGAACGGGGTCTGGTGTGCCTGACCTTGGCAGGGACCACAACTCAGTCGTCAGAGCTATCTGCCAGGGTGCCGCTGTCATCTACAGCTTCGTATTCTGAGCCTGAATCTGACAGATGAGTGACTTCCTCTTCACTATCTGTCATGCTCAGAAACGTGTAGGCCTCTTCACTACTGTACCTTAGATTTTACATTTTGGTCTCTAAATTTACTGGTACAGAGACTCACAGGAAAAAAAGCTCCTGACTGTCAGCGACTGCTTCAAACGCTACCAAAAAAACTGTTATGCCCTGTACACACGATCGGTAGGGTTGCCACCTTTTCGTCAAGCCAAACCCGAACATTTTGTGGCGCACAGCAATTTTTTTGTAGTGCACGCTATAGGATTGTAAAATACCTTGGGTTACCCAAAGAGAGTAGTAATGAGGTATGCTAAGGTGAACAGTGTCTGTTGCCAAATTGCATTAACAGTGGGGGGGGACTTAAAGGGGCATGGTTAAATAAAACAAAAGCATTAGTGTACCCATAAAATATGATTCCATTAATAAAAGAAATGTCAGTGAAAATAGCCTACTTTAAAAGTGGACACTGTCAGCCAGTAGAGCAGTGGACGGTGTCAGAGCAGTGGATGGTGTCAGTAGAGCAGTGGACGGTGTCAGAGCAGTGGATGGTGTCAGTAGAGCAGTGGACAGTGTAGAGCAGATGACGGTGTCAGTAGGGCAGAGGATGGTGTCAGTAGGGCAGGGGACGGTGTCAGTAGGGCATTGGACAGTGTCAGTAGGGCATTGGACGGTGTCAGTAGGGCAGGGGACGGTGTCAGTAGGGCAGGGGACGGTGTCAGTAGGGCAGTAGACATTGTAGAGCAGATGACGGTGTCAGTAGGGCAGGGGACGGTGTCAGTAGGGCAGGGGACGGTGTCAGTAGGGCAGGGGATGGTGTCAGTAGGGCAGTGGACGGTGTCAGTAGGGCAGTGGACGGTGTCAGTAGGGCATTGGACGGTGTCAGTAGGGCAGTAGACATTGTAGAGCAGATGACGGTGTCAGTAGGGCATTGGACGGTGTCAGTAGGGCAGGGGACAGTGTCAGTAGGGCAATGGACGGTGTCAGTAGGGCATTGGACGGTGTCCGTAGAGCAGTAGGCATTGTAGAGCAGATGACGGTGTCAGTAGGGCATTGGACGGTGTCAGTAGGGCACTGGACGGTGTCAGTAGGGCAGTAGGCATTGTAGAGCAGATGACGGTGTCAGTAGGGCATTGGACGGTGTCAGTAGGGCAGGGGACAGTGTCAGTAGGGCAGTGGATGGTGTCAGTAGGGCAGTGGACGGTGTCAGTAGGGCATTGGACGGTGTCAGTAGGGCATTGGACGGTGTCAGTAGGGCAGTAGGCATTGTAGAGCAGATGACGGTGTCAGTAGGGCATTGGACGGTGTCAGTAGGGCATTGGACGGTGTCAGTAGGGCATTGGACGGTGTCAGTAGGGCATTGGACGGTGTCAGTAGGGCAGTGGACGGTGTCAGTAGGGCAGTGGACGGTGTCAGTAGGGCATTGGACGGTGTCAGTAGGGCAGTAGGCATTGTAGAGCAGATGACGGTGTCAGTAGGGCATTGGACGGTGTCAGTAGGGCAGGGGACAGTGTCAGTAGGGCAGTGGACGGTGTCAGTAGGGCAGTAGACAGTGTAGAGCAGATGACAGTGTCAGTAGAACAGTGGACTGTGTCAGTAGGGCAGGGGACGGTGTCAGTAGGGCAGTAGACAGTGTAGAGCAGATGACGGTGTCAGTAGGGCAGTGGACGGTGTTAGTAGGGCAGTGGACAGTGTCAGTAGGGCAGTGGACGGTGTCAGTAGGGCAGGGGACGGTGTCAGTAGGGCAGTGGACAGTGTCAGTAGGGCAGTGGACGGTGTCAGTAGGGCAGGGGACGGTGTCAGTAGGGCAGTGGACAGTGTCAGTAGGGCAGTGGACGGTGTCAGTAGGGCAGTGGATGGTGTCAGTAGGGCAGTGGATGGTGTCAGTAGGGCAGTGGACGGTGTCAGTAGGGCAGGGGACAGTGTCAGTAGAGCAGTGGACGGTGTCACCCGGTGAGAACTGTATATATGGATGGTGTCTGAGGGGGGGGGGTGGAGGGGGGTGTATGTATAGTGTATGGTGGGGGGAGGGGGGGTGTATGTATAATGTATGGTGGGGGGTGTATGTATAGTGTATGGTGGGGGGAGGGGGGGTGAGAGTACTTTGAGATCCTGACATGGCAAAAACTTACCTTAAAAGCTTGGCTGCAGTCCCAGCGATCTCTGCACACATTCCAGAGCAGCAGGGAATGGGGAGGCTCCGCCCACCTCCTTGTCCCTTCTGCAGCCAGCCAGAGGATTCGAGGAGAGTACCCAGCCAACATGGAGGCTCCGCCTCTGCGTCCCGACTCCCGTCCTGCACGCTGACATCCGGCCAGCATGGAGGCTCCGCCTCTGCGTCCCGGCTCCCGTCCTGCACGCTGACAGCTGAGCAGGTGCGGAATGAAATCAAGCAGGGCTGCGCCCGAAATGGAAGAGACACGGCCGCACTAATGAGACAGGGAGCCACTGGCGGGTCTGAAATAAATAATGTGTCCGGGTCTCAGGTGGTCAGAGACCCGGGCACATGTTTCAAAACCCGTACTGTCCGGGTGAATCCCGGACAGGTGGCAACCCTAACGATCGGACATTCCGACAACAAAATACATCAGATTTTTTCCGACGGATGTGGGCTCAAACTTGTCTTGCATACACACGGTCACACAAAGTTGGTCGGAAATTCCGTGGTGATGTACAACACGTACGGCGAGCCGAGAAAAATGAAGTTCAATAGCCAGTGTGGCTCTTCTGCTTGATTCCGAACATGCGTGGCACTTTGTGCGTCAGAATTGTGTACACACGATCGGAATTTGCGCAAACGGATTTTGTTGTCGGAAAATATTAGATCCAGCTTTCAAACTTTGTGTGTTGGAAATTCCAATGGAAAAAGTTTGATGGAGCCTACGCACGGTCGGAATTTCCAATAACAAGCTCCGATCGCAAATTTTCCATCGGAAGGTTCGATCGTGTGTACAGGGCATTAGCGTTTGCAGGGATCAGGCCTGACTCTGCGAACGCTGCAGTTATGTGTGTTGTGTTTTGTAAGTGACAGTGATCGATTGATACTGCACTTGGGTAGGCTGGGCTGAGCCGGGCGGAGGGGCTAAACGCATGTGCTAGCAGGTATCTGGGCTGATCCCGCTAACGCTGAGTTTTTGGGAACCCTAAACTGCTGGGGACGCTAGTACAGATCTGATCAGATCAGATATTGATCCGTTCAGGAACTATACCACTAAGGGAGGTGTATGGTGCGTGCATGGGTGTTAGCGGTACTGGCACTAACCTGACGCTGCCTGGGGCGACGCAGACCCTGACTGACGCTAAAACCTAAGTGGTATCACCCGCCGGGTGATCAGGGGGTTAAACCTTTATTGGGTAATATACGGCGGGTGCCCTGACACTATAAAAAAAATATCTAGCAACCTTGAAGTTTGTAAAGTTACCCCACACATTTACTTCCTGGAATTCAGTGACACGTAGTCACTGTGTCCTGTGAGTGGGCTCTGCTGTGTCACACATTTCACAGAGCCCCGGTGCTGAGAGGAGGAGTTTCAGGAGGCGGGGTCACTGCTTGCATGTAGCAAGGTACCATGGGATATGTAGTTCTTAGAAATTTGTGAGAACCTGTAAAGCATGCAGGGGATCCAGGAAGCTGCAGAAAGAGATGGCCAGAAGAAAGAAAGCACTCACAACATGAATAAAGACTTTTCAAGTAAGCTTATATCGGATCTTCAGATATGACTATTGTTTGTATTGTTATTATAATGCTGATGTTATGAAATGAAAGTCTTTACTGAGACCTTAGAACTCCTTCGACTATCTAAGTCTAGGTGTTTGTAACCAGTGATGTAAGTAACTGAGTTAAAATAAACTGAGTTACCTAACGCAGTTACTTTAGAGGGTAACGAGTAATCTAACTGATTACTTTTCCCCTCATGGTAACTCAGTTCCCATTACTTTGGCTTAGTTACCCCAATTACATCTACCGCCACTAGATGGCAGTAGTGTAATTCCGGTGTCCTGCTGAAAAAGTTCCCCCGCCGGATAAGGACCCCCTGTACTGCGCAGGCGCAGGACTTGCGCAGTACGAAGGACTACGGAGCTTCCGAAAATTGCCGAACCTAAACAGCTCTGAGTGAACTCTACACCGCGCAGGCGCAGTTAACATGTAATTGTACGAGGCGATGCCGCACGCTCCCGATGCTCGTGCTACTCTGCAAGGGGCGTCTATCTTGTAAGTAAGGGGCGGGTCTAGTATTACTGTAACCAAGGGGCGCATTTATTATTATTGTTATATATCGAGCTCTGCCCATTAATTTAACATTCGCCCTCTTCTGTAGCCATCCGCCCCTTACACAATATAATAATAATAGACCCGCCCCTTACACGATATAATAATAATAGACCCGCCCCTTGCTTACACGCTATAACAGATCTGCCCCTTGGTTAGAGTAATAATAGAGCAGCCCCTTGGTTACACCATATATAACAATAATAATAAATGCGCCCCTTGGTTACAGTAATACTAGACCCGCCCCTTAGTTACACGTATAGAATATTTTTAAAAAAGTCAGTTACTTTGCTGCGTAACTAATTACTTTTCCAATGTAGTAACTGAGTTACTAACGCAATTACTTTTTGGGAGAAGTAATTTGTAACTTAACTAATTACTTTTTTAAAGTAAGATGACCAACACTGTTTGTAACTGGGAAGAACATTTCTGAATGGGGGATATTCCCTGCAGATAAACCCCCACTGGTAGGCTCGATTCACACTAATGCGTTTTCTGATGCTTTTTGCATTTTTCAGAAATGCAGGGAATTTTTTTTAACATGGGTTCCTATGGAACACATTCACACCAATGCATTTTTGTGCCTCTACGTTTTTAGAAAGGGTCGGGGACTTTTTTCCCGCAAAATGCAGAGTTTTGCATGTAATAGACATCAATGGGCCCGCTGCCAAAACAAAAGTACTGCGTTTTTACAGCGATTTTGAACGCAATTTGCGTTTTGAAATTTGTGTCTTTTTTTCACTGTATATAGCTGGTTGCTAAGGAGCGGGTCGGGAAGCCAGCCGCCATGTCCTTAGCAACAGATGAGTCAACAGCTGTCAGTGGGCTTCCCCGCTGACAACCGAATGTAAAAAGAAAAAAAATTGCTGGCTAAAAAAATTCACGGAAAAAAAACGTCAAAATAATAAAAAAAAAAATTCTCCAAAATCCATACCAGACCCTTATCCGAGCATGCAGCCTGGCAGGGCAGGAAAGAGATGGGACAAGAGAGCCCCCTCCCCCTTCTGAACCATACCAGGCCACATGCCCTCAACATGGGGGGGTGGGGGCTCCGCGCCCCCCACCCCAAAGCACCTTGCCCCCTTGACGTCACAAGGGGGTGGGCTCTCCGGGTGACGTCATCAGATGGCTACGCCCCATGGTTACATAAGCGATGTCAGGCAGTGGGGTTATCACCTTCATTTGAGATTTTTTCAGTGTTATTAATTTTACGTTATTGGACAGTAATACTGGATACCTGGTGGTTAATCTACATCAGGATATTTAAATACTTGCCTCTTTCCACCTTTGTGCTGCATTTATTGCACTTTTGCACCTTATTATCTATACAGCGCATCACTACTCTTCTCTTTATTCCTAGGCAGTGGGGGACGTCACAACGGAGGAACACAGCATCAGGACAAGTGCAGACTTTTTTGTTTTTAGCAGGTAACCGGCGGCGAGGTAGAAGACAGCGGCGGCGAGGTAGAAGACAGCGGCGCGGGAGAAGAGAGCTTCGGGAGAAGATAGCGGCGAGAGAGATGGCGGCGGGAGAAGACGGCTCGGGGAGAAGACAGAGCTATTTAAGGACTTGTCAAAAAACGGCTCTTGTTTTTTTTTTTTTTCATTTCACTGCTTTTTTGGTGAATGAATAGGAGTACGATGTACCCTATACCCAATCACAAGGGGGGGGGGGGGGGGGCAGAATCTTGTTGTTAAAGGGGGGCTTCCAGATTCCGATAAGCCCCCTGCCCGCAGATCCCTTGAAACCCTTGCACCCACCCCCCCATGTTGAGGACATGCGGTCTGATATGATTCAGGAGGGGGGGGGCGCTCGCTCGTCCTCTCCCTTTTCTCTCGTTCAAGATTTTTATTTTACATAAAGAATAATACATAACAGAAAACAAGACAAAATGATATAGTGCATATATTTACATCCATATATGAGATATCGTAGCAATCAAATAAGATGAATAAAAGTATGAGTATCCTATGATCTAAAGTATGAGATGTGAATTTGTGATAAAAGAACACTATAGGAAAAGCTTATGTATTAACATTGTATGTACGAGATCCGTGTCACCGAAGTTTACTAGGTGCTGTGAATTTATGCCTCCAGACCACTCTACCACCCCAAATGGGTTCAAACTGTGATAGAATGGGGGCAATTAGGAGAAATAGGTGTTTTGTTGACCTAAGTATTGGGCAACGTATAAAAGATAAAGAGAAGAAGAGAAGAGAAAAAAAAAATAAAAATACATTTCGTACATACAAAAATAGATGTGTAAAGACCCAAAATGAATTCATATCTTTAGTATTCACCGTGTTCCTATATATATAAGTACCCTGTTTGAAGAACAGTCATACTTATTACAGAAAAAATAATGGGATGTCACAATGAGAAAGTCCCATATACTTATTCATGTGTATAAATAAAAAAAAAAAAGAAAGAGGAAAGAAGAAAGAGGGGGGAGAGAAGAAAAAGGGGATAGGAGAAGGGAATCTCTCCAGGTGGTGGTTTGCGTAATAAGTAATTCACTGAAGTAAGGTGTTGAAATAATTAGTACATTATTGAGGTAACAGTAATGACTGGTCAAAGTCAGGTGAAAAATAATGTTTAACCCAAGGTTTCCAGATCTGCGTAAATTTATCGATTTTATTATCATCTATAGCCGACATTTTAGCATGGGTTAAAGCTCTGTTCATTCTGTGTTTGACTTCTGCTACTATTAATGTTTTAGATTTCCAGGCTTTAGCTATGGTTTGTTTAGCTGCAGTGCTAAGTTGGAGGAATAATTTAAATTGGGAATGTGTTATTGATGATGGTTTCAGGTTAAGAAGAGCCATAGCTGGATCAGGAGAAATATTGCATTCCAGAGCTTTAGAAGCCATATCAAAGACACTGGCCCAAAATTCTTGGACTATTGGACACTGCCACCATATGTGGAAGTGGGTACCTAGGGAAGGGCATCCTCTAAAGCAGTTGTTAGGGTATGTCGGGATGAATTTAGCGATTCTGGCAGGCACCAGATACCATCTAGCTAGGACTTTAAAGTTAGTTTCCAGAGCAAAGCAATTCGGAGAGGAACTTTTAGTAGCTAACCATATACTAGACCAGTCATTAATGTTAAAGACTCGATTCATATCTATAGCCCATTTATCAGTATAAGAGGGTAGTACATCATTAGGGAGAGTAGTAAGTTGATGATACAACAAAGATATTAAACCTCTGATATGAGGATCACTTTTACAAATACGTTCAAATTGAGTCATTTGGTTGAGCGTAGACCCCGTCCTGAGAAGAGGAGTATAAAAATGTTTTATTTGCAAATATCGGAAGATTTCCGATCTCGGAAGCCCAAAGTCATCGCATAGTATTGGGAATTCTAGCATATTGGCGTTATTACATACTTGATGAAGTTGGGTCAAGTTTGAAATAGACCAGGCTGAGAATGATTTCGGATACTTCCACGCCGGGTAAAAAGCTGGATTTCCGAGGAATGAGAGCAGAGGGTTGTGTATAGATTGAAGGTTGTAAGGTTTACCAAATTTGTCCCATATAAATAAAGAATGCTTCGTAATAGGGTTAGAAATATGTAACCTATCATTGGGATGGATCCATAAAATATTAGCAAGAGATATAGGATCACAGTCAACGGATTCAATGAGGACCCATAAGGGTATTTCGGCCGTAGAATGGTATTTTGGGAGAAGTGAAAGTTGTGCTGCAGAATAGTAAGAGGCGAAGTTTGGTAAACCTAATCCTCCCTTCAATTTACTAAGGTATAGCGTGGCTTTTGGTATCCGTGGTTTAGTTTTTCCCCAAATGAAGGTTAAGACTCTACGTTGTATGATCCTGAGAAAATATGCTGGTAATGGGATGGGTAGAACCCTGAATAAATATAAAAATTTTGGTAAGATAGGCATTTTTATTGCATTTATTCGTCCCAACCAAGACAATGGAAGGGAAGACCATTGTTTCATAAAATTAGTGACTTGTTTAAGTAGTGGAAGGTAGTTAGCCTTAAACAAGTCTTTAAGTGAAGTTGTAAGCTGAACACCTAAATAAGGTAATTGAGTAGGAACCCAGTGAAACGGTAGGGTGGATTGGAGGTGCAAAAGATCGTTTTGTTCCAAGAAGATATTAAGGATATTAGATTTTGTGGGGTTGATTTTGAGTCTGGAGACTGTAGCAAATTTATCTAAAGTATTTAACAAATTTGGAGCAGATATGTGTGGGTGAGATAAAAAAATAAGGATATCATCAGCAAAAAGACATAATTTATGATGGTAACCGCCTAATTCGATACCTTTGATATCCAGATTTGACCTGATTAGTTGTGCCAATGGTTCAATAAGGAGGGCGAAAAGTAGGGGGGATAAGGGACAGCCCTGTCTAGTACCTCTACAGATATTCATCATGGCAGATTTTTAACCAGAGTATTTAATGTATGCTTTTGGATGATCATAAAGTGAAGAAATCCATTTTAAAAAATGATTCCCAAATCCCCATTTTTGGAGCATATATTGCATATACAGCCAGGTGACAGAGTCAAACGCCTTTCTAATATCTAGGGATATGAGGCATGACGGGATACGTCTAGTCTTAGCCGCGTGCATGAGTAAGAGAGCTCGTCTGATGTTGTCACCTGCCTGTCTCTTAGGCATAAAACCTGTTTGATCTCGGTGTATTAATTTACCTATAATATTATTAAGGCGGGTTGCCAAAATTTTAGCTAATAGTTTTATATCGAGGTTGAGGAGGGATATAGGACGAAAGTTCGTCCAGGAAGTAGTATCTGAGTGGGGTTTGGGAATCATTACTATAATGGATGTAAGCGTTTCCGTACGAAAGGATTGGTTTGTGAGAATAGAGTTAAAAGCTCTGGTTAGAATAGGTGCTAGAATATGTGAAAATTGTTTATAATATAGTGCCGAAAACCCATCAGGGCCCGGCCTTTTATGTGGTTTTAGGAGTTTTATTGCATTCAGAACTTCAGGAATTGTTATAAGACACTCAAGAGTATCTCGTTGTGATTGATCTAGGGTGGGAAGCATTGTGTTAGAGAACAAGGTGTCTGCTTTTAACGTATCAAACTCTTGGCTAGAGGAGTATAGTTTAGATAAATTGGAGTGGAACACTTCAAGTATTTTTACTGGGTTGCTGGTATAGCCATCTCGTGTAATCTTCAGTCTGAATGAAGACTGTGATTTTTGTATTGTTTTTAAGCTACGTGCCATAAGATTATTAGGCTTGTTGGCCTGTAGGTATTGTGTATGTTGGCGTTTACGCATTAGTTTGTCAGCAGAGTCTGATAAGAAAAGGTCTAGGTCTAGACGTGCCTTATCTAATTTTGTGTGATTTATAACAGTCGGAGCAGATTGAAAAGTTGAATGACATGTATTAAACGCATTTTCCAATTTTGCGAACAAAATTTTACGTTCCCTCTTAATTTTTGATGCTAATTGAATTAAATTTCCTCTAATAACAGATTTATGAGCTTCCCACAAAGTTAGGGGAGAAACTTCATCAGTATCGTTAAAAGAGATGTAATCAGAAAGTGCTTGCTCAATTAATGTTTTGTAAGAAGGATGGGTTAATAATGAGTCATTTAAGTTCCAACTAGTATCTTGGGATCTGGGTATCGTTGAAGCAATGGTGGTGAAAACAGCACAATGGTCTGACCATGGAAGTGGGATAATTTTAGAAGCGACTATTTCTGGTAATAAACTTGATGGGACTAGGATATGATCGATCCGAGAAAATGATTTGTGTGGGTATGAATAGTGTGTATAACGTCTATTGGTAGGGTTAATTTCCCTCCATGTGTCTACTAGTTTGTGTGTTGAAAGCAGGGGCTGTAGAGTCAAATTATTAGTACTCGTATTAGAAGGGATCGGAGATTTATCCAAAAAAGGGTATACTGTAGCATTGGAGTCTCCGCATAGGACAATTGTACCAAATTTATGCGTATTAACTGTTTGAAAGAGATGGGTTAAAAAAGCTAATGGTCGTTTATTTGGGGCATAGTAGGAGACAATGGTGATAGGGGCATCAGAAAGGTAACCAGCGAGTAAAATGTATCTACCTTCCGGGTCGTTCAGTTGGGACACAAGAGTAAATGGGGTGTTACGATGGAAACCTATGAGAGTACCCCTTTGTTTAACTGAAGCAGAGGCAACAAAAAATTGTGGATATGCTGAGGAGAGGAATTTGGGATGGGCATTTTCTTTAAAATGGGTTTCCTGTAAGCAGATAATATGGGCCTTCTTAGCGTGAAAAGTGCGCATAGCTTTTGAGCGTTTGTGGGGAGTATTGAACCCTTGTACATTCAAAGATAAGACATTTATAGGGGCCATGACTGTGCAACATGTAATAATATAACATAAAAAACACAACTTACTTCTAGTGTCATATCCACCACCTGGAGAGAGGAGAGAATAAAGAAAATGGAAGGGAGGGATATCAAATATAAAAAGAAAAATCGATCAACCCAATTATAACAATAGACTGACAATAGAGATGGATAATAAATCAGGGTGTGGGAACATCTATGGAGCTTACTCAAAAAGCTCCAAGAGGTTCCAATGCCATCCGCAGGGACCCGCATAATCTTAGCGGGTATCTGGAGATGGTACGAGGGGCAACAAGAAATTCCTGAGGGAAGAGGAGCTCCGGAGGACCACGAGAAGGAAAAACAAAAATAATTGCCCCAAAAGTATATCATGAGCCGAGGCCTGAATGGGGAGAAAGAGAGTATTAATGCATAAATAAATATGTTGATTGAATTACTAATAAGAGTATATTAAAAAGAAGAGATTAATAGAGAGAAGAGAAGGAAAAAAAAAAGAAGCTGAGAAGTAATAATAACATAGGCCTCGGATGTTGAATAAAGCGGAGAGAAAAAGACCAGGTTATACGATAATTAGTCTGATGTAGACAGGTAAATGAAGTAGAGATTTTATCTCTCTCAACCAGCAATACTTGCTGGAAAGAAGGTGTAAGCCAAGCGATTGAGTTTGTGGATCAGTCCATTGAATCTTCATTGAGGGGGGGCCGATTTTTCAAACCTTCCTCGTTTGTGGATATGTTGACGAGAGGATGGAGATGTTCCTTCAGAGTTCTTTGTAGTAGGTTGCAGAGGAGATTTTGAAGCTGAACGTCTGCGAGTATTATCATTAGAAACAGATCTGTCAGCAATGCCCATTTCGATCAAGGCGGATTGTAAATCTTCTGAAGATCTGCAAACAAATTTCGTTTCCAGGTGTGTGAATCGTAGGGAAAATGGGAATCCCCAATGATATGCAATATTGTGCTGTTGCAGAATCTGTAATTGAGGTTTAAGTGCACGCCGTTTAGCAACCGTGAGGGGAGAGATATCAGCAAAAAGTTGATATGTATAGCCCTGGAATTGTAGGGAATCTTTATCTCTGGCTGCCGCCAGTAATTGCTCCTTGGATCTGTAAAAGTGAAATTTAGCAATTATGTCCCTAGGGGGGCCATTTGTTTTGCGAGGGGCTAAAGCTCTATGCACTCTGTCAAGTTCCAGTCTTTCCACTGGTATACCAGGTTGTAATTCTTGGAATAAAGTTGTTATGGTGGCTTGGAGATCTAGGACAGTCTCTGGAATCCCTCTAATTCTCAGGTTCGATCTTCTGTCCCTATTTTCCTGATCTTCTAAACGTGACTGTAATAAAAGGTTCTCTTCCTTCAAATTATCTAGCTCTGAGGTGTTTTGCTGAGCATGGCTGTCTAAGTTATCCACTCTAATTTCTAAGTCGGCGGTTCTCTGGCCCAGTTCCCTTATTTCTTTAGTCAACTTGTCAGTAATCCTGTCAGAAGTCTTTTTTAATGCTTTTTGTAACATATTTTCAAATTTTTTAAACATGTCATTATCTATTGCTTGCTGAGAAACCTCAGTTTCTGACTCTGACTCCACTGTATCCTCAGCAGTCTGAGGGGGCGCTGTCCCATAGCACTGTGTGAGAGCCTGTGAGGAGACTGCCGCCGCCATTATGGCCGCTTGTCTGGCCGGCGCTGTTTTGGCTAAGGTAGCCTTAAATTTAGCTTTTTGGCCCCCCAGGACCATTCTAATATCACCTGGGGTCTTCTGTGGGGCTTTGCCTGCTAATTTGTGCCGCTTACGGTGTCGCTGGGACTCGTAGTCCTCCGGTTCTCTGTCCCCTCGGAGCGGAGCTCAGGCAAGCATTACCGCTCGCTCTGGCATCCGCGCATGCGCCCCCGTCCTCTCCCTTTTCTGACCTGCCGCGCTGCATGCTCGGATCAGGGTCTGGTATGGATTTTGGAGGGGAGGTTGCCAATTTTTTACATTCAGCTGTCAGCGGGGAAGCCCACTGACAGCTGATGACTCATCCGTTGCTAAGGATGTGGCGGCCAACTTCCTGACCCGCTACTTAGCATTGAAGTCTATTACATGCAAAATGCTGCATTTTGTGGGAAAAAGGTCAAAGACCCTTTCCAAAAATGCAGAGGCACAAAAATGTATTGATGTGAATCCAGCCTAAGACCTGACCACCTTCCTCTGCACTCTTTTCCTTCACTCTTGAAGGCTGCACAGGAAGTGTACTCTTCTCTGGAATAGAGCTCACTGGTTGATCTTTTCTTTTTGTCCTTTCCTTTCCCCTTCCCTGTCATTTGCTATCTTCTTTCCTCTCCCCTTTTCTATCTCCTTCCCTCTTCTCTCTATTCCTCTCCTTTATTTTATCCTTTATGTTTCCTCTCCTCTCTCCTTTCTTCTCCTCTCCTTTTCCTTTCTCCTCTCCTCTGATTTCCTCTCTTTTGTCCTCTAATATTTTTTCCTTTCTCCTTTCCTCACCTCTCTTTATCCCTTTTCTCTCATTTCTTCTCTCCTTTCCTATTATATTTCCTCTACTCTCCTTTCTCTTTCCTCTTCTTTCCTTTTCTCCTTTCCTTTCCTTTCCTCTCCTTTCCTTTCTTTTCCTTTCCTTTCCTCTACTTTCCTTTCCTCTACTCTGCATTCCCTTCTCCTTTTCCCTACTTTACTTTCCTTTCTCCTCTTCTTTATTCTCCCCTCTCCTCCCTCCTTTCTATTTCTCTCCTCTTTCCTATCTCCTTTCTTCACCTCTCCTTTCATTTTTCCATTGATTTTCTCTTTTTTTATTTTATTTTCCTATCCTTTCCTCTCCTCTCCTCTCTCCTTTCCCCTACTTTCCCTTTTCCTCTCCTCTCCTCCCTCCTTTCTATTCCTCTCTCATTTCATATCTTCTTTCTTCTGCTCTCCTTTCATTTCTCCTTTGCTCTAGTCTTCTCTCCTTTCCTTTCCCCTGCTTTCTCCTCTCCTCCCTTCTCCCCTCCTCTCCTCACTTCTCCTCTCTTTTCTATATTCTTTTCTTTTGTTCTCAAATTCTCCTTTCTTCTATTCTCTTTCCCACTTTCCTCTCACTTCCCTTCTGCTTTCCTATCTCATTTCCTCTACTCTCCTTGCCTTTCTCTTTGCTCTTTTTTTCCTTAATTTTCTCCTTTCCATTCCTCTACTTTTCCTCTTATCTGCTTTCCTTTCTTCTTTCCTCTACTATTTTTATTTCTCCTCTCTTTTCTTCTTTAGTCTCCGCTTATTTCTTTTCTCCATTTCTCTACTTTCCTTTAATTTCCTTTCCTTTCTCCTCTTCTTTCTTCTCCTCTTTGTCCTCTCATTTGTCCTCCCTCCTTTCATTTCCAGTAAATTTTAAAAGAGACTTGTATAAAAAAAGAAGAAGGAAAAAAAAAGGGAAGCCGCCATGTCTGACCTCTCCCTTTGAAAATGTTTCATAATTTTTGAGCCTCTGACCTTGAAAAAGGTTCTCACTTCACTTGAGTTCTGCAGATACTGGCTGCTCGGATGTTATAGGCAATGCTCGGGGTTGTGAAGCCATAGGATAAGCATTGCACAACTAGCATATTCAGAAGGAAGTCCCTAACTTTATTATATATATATATATATATATATATATATATATATATATATATATATATATATATATATATATATATATATATATATATATATATATACACTGAATTTTCTTAGTAAGTGTCACAAAAACATCAGTGCAGTTTTATTATGTGCTCACTAGATGGCGATGCTGTTGCAGAGTTGCATCATTCCATTGTATGGTCCTGTGTAGGAGAACATATGGATCCATAACTACCAGCAGGGTCACAGATGAGCAAAGTTCTCCATCCGACGTGGCTGATTCTATACCGGAAAGGCCAATAAATCAAACAACATAAGCCGAGCACACAAGTAATATATCCAGGTATCTGCGTGGGAAGAGGACTTATGGCTGTATCTTGACCTGCATAAATGAGAACCATCACAGATGTAATTTTTATTTTTTTTTTGTACTATGAAAAAGAACACAGACCCTGCAAATTCCAGTCAGAAGAGGAGATGAGAAAAGTTTCCCTGAACTGGCTACAGGCATTCATATTTTCTCCTCTCCTCTCCTCCACGTCCTATTTTCTTAATTTTTCCCTTCACTGTTCCCTTTTTTTTTCTTTTCTTTTCAGAATTTGTTTACATTTTTTCCTTCTTTAATTTTCTTTCTCTTTTTCCTTTTCTCTCCTCTCCTCTACTTTCCCCTTCCCTTCCTATTTTCTCCCTTTTCCCCTTTTCTGATCCCTTTTCCTTTCCTGTCTATAAATCTATCCCCTATTTTGTAGACGCTATAACTTTTGTGCAAACCAATCAATATACGCTTATTGCGATTTTTTTTTTTTACCAAAAATATGTAGAAGAATACATATCGGCCTAAACTGAGGGAAAAAAAAGTTTTTTTATATATTTTTTGGGGATATTTAGTATAGCAAAAAGTAAAAAATATTGTTTTTTTTTTTAAACTTGTCCCTATTTTTTTGTTTATAGCACAAAAAATAAAAACCGCAGAGGTGATCAAAAAAAAGAAAGCTCTAATTGTGGGGACAAAATGATAAGAATTTCATCTGGATACAGTGTTGTATGACCGCGCAATTGTCATTCAAAGTGTGACAGCGCTGAAAGCTGAAAAAATGGCTTGGTCAGGAAGGGGGTAAAAATGCCCTGTATTGAGGTGGTTAAGTGAGATCTCACGTATAGCTTTAAAAGTAGGGGGAGCTCCCAGGTATAAATATATAAATATATATTGTTTGTGTTGAAATTCATTGTACTGTCGTCCTATGTTGGGATGACAGCACAATTACTGTAATCACCCTTTTGAATATTCTACAGTAAAATATATTTATGGTTAAGTATCCAGTTGTGTGGCGTATTGTTTTCTCCCAGCAGGTGGAGCCAGTGAATCCTGAGGTTACAATACAGGTATATTGTATTACATTATATTGTACTGTATTGTATTGCACCACAGCTGTGTCAAGGGGACTGAGCCAATTCAGGGGGGTTCATTAGCAGAGTGCCGGCCCAAATCAAATTTCAGCAGCTCCTTCGGGGGGTAAGTGCTACAGTTATATTATGAAAAACAGCTGAAAGATGAAATTAGGCTTTCAGTAGGAGTGTTTGGTGGGCAGGAGAGGTGGGTATAGGAAATCATGTCGGGTGTTACCAGTGGATTGCAAAGTACCTGTGGATAAAGAAAAGTAGGCTGCCATTCCTTTTGAAGATGCTTCATCTCTTTCTGAGTCCCTGACTTGGAAAAGGAGCGCACTTCAGGAGTTCTGGCGCCACCTGCTGCATGGTCGTTACTGGTGACACTGACTTCAGGAGTTCTGGAGCTGCAGGATAAGCATGACTGCTAACCAACTAGCATATTCCGAAGGAGGTCCGCAGTTTTATCCTGCATTTATTTTTCACTAAGGTTCTCAGAAATATGGGTGCAGTTTTATGATATGATCTCTAGATGGCGCTGCTGGTGTAATATTCCATTTATATGGTGCTACGTAGGAGAACATATGGATTTTAACGAAAACCACAGTTATGGTCACGGATGAGCAAAGTTTTAGATCTGACGTGGCTGATTTTTCACTAGAAATTCAAGGAAAACAATAAAACAAAACAAAAATATAAAAAAATAATTTTACTATAATAAATAACAATTATAAAAGAGGTCAACGATATGAACCACCTGGTCTTTTTCTGCTGTCACACTTCTATATTTCTTTATTTCTTTGAGCCAAGCACACAGATATTACAGAAGGGTATTTGTGTGGCAGGAGAAATGTGAATATGCTGGTTGTACCCTACCTTGCTTCCCTTCCTCTGTGTGACATCACAAAGTATTGTGATGTCACACAACAAAACCTGATTTTGCTGCAATGTTCACCTTCACCTGCAGTACCTTTTTCTGCCACTAGATGTCCTCGGGGCCAAGGTAATCCCGGACCAACCGCCCAAACTGTGACTGGACAGTGAAAGGAGAAGCAGCACAGTGTCTGCTTCCCTTCCTCTGTGTGACATCACAAGGTATTACTTCATTGTTAGGTTCCTGACGTCACAGTTCCCGATGTCACTATAAAAAGGCTCTGCTTCCTGTTTTATTGCACTCGCTTTATGCTCCTTCTTACAATGTGGTTCTGATTCACTAAATACAAGGCACTCCCTATGCGGCTGGTATCTTATCTCAGCACCTGTTATAGACATGTGCACAACAAAAAAATTTGTTTATTTTCGTTTCGTTTTTTTCGTTTCCGAAAAAAATTTGTTTATTTTTGTTTCGTTTTTTTAGTTTCCGTTGATTCGTAACGATTCGTAAATTCGTAAGTCGTCGGTGTTCGTATTCGTAACAATTCGTACATTCGTAAGAGTTATTTTTTCGTTGATTCGTTTTTTCGTTAGTTTAATTTTCGTTTATTCGAAATTCGGAGGCATTCGTATTTATTCGTACATTCGTAACATTCGTAGATTCGTAATCGGAGCATAATTCATAATTGTATGTAATGTGTATGCTATTATTAAATTTTAAGAGACACGGAAAATTACGAATCGAAAAAAAAAAGTTACGAATGTACGAATTTTTTCGTTCAATCCATTCGAAGCACGTTAAGCAGCGCCATTGTAAGAGACACGGAAAATTACGAATCGAAAAAAAAAAAAAAAAAATTACGAATGTACGAATTTTTTCGTTCAATCCATTCGAAGCACGTTAAGCAGCACCATTGTAAGAGACACGGAAAATTACGAATCGAAAAAAAAAAAAAAAAGTTACGAATGTACGAATTTTTTCGTTCAATCCATTCGAAGCACGTTAAGCAGCGCCATTGTAAGAGACACGGAAAATTACAATTCGAAAAAATAAAAAAAGTTACAAATGTACGAATTTTTTCGTTCAATCCATTCGAAGCACGTTAAGCAGCGCCATTGTAAGAGACACGGAAAATTACGAATCGAAAAAAATAAAAAGTTAGGAATGTACGAATTTTTTCGTTCAATCCATTCGAAGCACGTTAAGCAGCGCCATTGTAAGAGACACGGAAAATTACGAATCGAAAAAAAAAAAAAGTTAGGAATGTACGAATTTTTTCGTTCAATCCATTCGAAGCACGTTAAGCAGCGCCATTGTAAGAGACACGGAAAATTACGAATCGAAAAAAAAAAAGTTACGAATGTACGAATTTTTCCGTTCAATCCATTCGAAGCACGTTAAACAGCGCCATTGTAAGAGACACGGAAAATTAACAATTCAACAAAAAAAAAAAGTTACGAATGTACAAATTTTTTCGTTCATTTTCATTTTCGTTGTTCCTGTTTTCGTTTTTCGGATTTTCTTCATCGTACATTCGTTGTTTCTAATTAGTTTTTTTTCGGATTTTCGTTGTTTTTCGGATTCGTTCGATTCGAACGATTCGTTATTCGTTAAAATTTTGAGCGAATCGTTCGTTCATTCGTACGAAAACGAACGAACGAAAATAACTAAAAAAAACTAAAAAAAAAAACAAAACGAATTGCACATGTCTAACCTGTTACAAAACTGGACAATTCCCACTGAACCCATGAAAATATGTATGAGCTGATGTTTATATTCTGGGTGCCCATTTATTTTCAGTGAGCCTCCGATGAGTGTCCAGGGGCTAAAAAGCATCCTTTCTTATAGCTCAATTATAGATAAAATAACCAAACCTGATTTTCCTCCAATGTTCACCTTCACCTGCAGTATTTTTTTCTGCCACTAGATGTCCTCGGGGCCAGGGTAATCCCGGACGCACCCCCAACCTGTCACTGGACAGTGAAAGGAGAAGCAGCACAGTGATGTGCACTCTGCTCACTGCTCTCTCCTCCTATCGGCATGCTTCTTGTCAGCACAAGAACTGATTGGCCCCTTGTGCTGCTTCTTCCTCTTACACTCCAGTCTTGCTATCCAGGACAGGGCCAGATTAAGAACATCATGGGCCTGGTGCTGAGTATTTTGGTGGGGCCTTTTATAAACAATAAATTAATAAATAAAAATGCAAACAATTTTTTGTTATAACAAATTAAATTAAAAAGAGAGGGAGGATGAGAGAGAGAGAGAAAGGGGATGAAAGAGGTGTGAGGGGTAAGGGAAAGAGGATGAGAGAGAAAGGGGGGATGAGAGAAAGAGGATGCACATGAGCATGTGTGGGAATGACATCAACACAGCCCGGCCAAGGCAAGTGACCGAAGGCACAGAACCCAGAAGGAAGATGGAAGCGCCCGAGCCCCGCCGGATTGATCACAGCACAGCACTGGAGGGCTCAGTCTGACAATTTAAGTGTACCCTAATGTGCTAATATGCTGTGCATACTTGTACATTATGGCATAACCTACCTCAGGGCCTCTAAAAAATAGTAACGTTAGAAAAGTTTACTACCGCTTTAATATCATTGGAATCCAGGAGCCTCTCATGGGGCCCTCTACTGACCCGCATAGTTGCCAACATTTCAAAAATATTTTCAGGGACACTTTTTTACAAGTGGTATATTTAGAGTAGCTGACATCCCCTATGTTCCTCTATACATCACAATAGTAATTACAAAATTAAATAAGTACTAATAATGGGGCAGAACAAATATGAGGCCTGAGATTTCCTTTAGTTGAACTAACAAAAGTGTGCCCATTATAGAGCTGGTAACATTGAGGATATTCAGTATAATTTTAAAGAACTGTTTTTGTGGGTAAGAGGCATAGGGGAGGAGAATGGATGGTATAAAAGTGGGAAGTACGTGCAGGTGAGGGAGAGGAATGTGGAGGGTCTAACAGTGGGCAGTATGTACATGAGAGGAGTGCGGAGGGTATGACAGTGAGCAGTATGTACAGGAGAGGAGTGCGGAGGGTATGACAGAAGGCACTATGTACAGGAGAGGAGTGTGGAGGGTATGACAGTGGGCAGCATGTACAGGAGAGAAGTGTATGACAGCGGGCACTATGTACAGGAGAGGAGTGTGTAGGATATGACAGTGGGTGCTATGTATAAGAGAGAAGTGTGGAGGGTATGACAGTGAGCAGTATGTACAGGAGAGAAGTGTATGACAGTGAGCAGTATGTACAGGAGAGAAGTGTGGAGAGTATGACAGTGGGCCCTATGTATAGGAGAGGAGGATGAAGGAATCTGGGAAGGAAAAATTTAAAGGTTTGTGGAAGGCTGTTTAGGGACTGTATAGTGGTTAAGCGGGCCATACATGGATTGAAATTGCACCAATTAAGCAGAGACCAGCCATAGTCGATCTATGTATGGGCTACCTGGTTTTACACAAGTCAACCTATTAACCGACTTGAGTACAACCAGCCTGTCAGGTTTTCCCCAAAACAATCAGTGCTGCCAGCTATAGTTAGCAACCCTGATCATCGTATTCACTGGCAGAACACAATAACACTGCAGGAGTGATTCCCCCATTCACAGATCAGCAGGTGAGAGGGTGTGTGGGGACAGGCTGGGGAGAGATAGGGGTAGGCACTGGTTAGTATCAGATCCAGATACACACCGGTTACATATGCCACGATCGTTCGAGTGAGAACAATAATTCTAGCCTTAGACCTCCTCTGTAACTCTAAACATGTAACCTGTAAAAAAAATTAAAGCATCGCTTGGTACACAAAAAAAAATCGTGCTAACTTTAGTGTTTTTTTTTTTATGAATGAAACAGTTTCTTTCCAAAAAAAACGTTTGAAAAATTGCTGCACAAATATCGTGTAACATAAAAAGTTGCAAAGACCACCATTTTATTCCATAGGGTGTCTGCTAAAACAACATATATAATGCTTGAGGGTTCTAAATAATTTTCTATCAAAAAAATGATGATTTTTACATGTAGGAGAGAAGTGTCAGAATTGGCCTGGGTGGCGAGGGGTTAATTATCTTAAGTAATATACAAATAATTATTATAAGCACTGTGAGTTCATCCTCTCAGTTTTCGGCAGAGTGTGCCAGCTTGTATTTATACTGGCCGCTCTGTATGTAGCTTCTGATCGACTGCGCAAGCAACCCCATATCTCCAGAACTATAGATGATAGCAGCCTCATATTTTAACCAGTGCTGGAGTAGGTCTTTATCTACCTACCCTACAAATGTGGGGTCTCTGTGACTCCTGATCGTTGAGCTACAACCCTTTTTTTGGGGGGGGCAAATGGGCCTATCTTGAGAAAGGGGCCTGGAGCTGCAGCTCCAATAGCCCCTATGTTAATCCGGCCCTGATCCAGGAACTGCAAGAGGCTGATATCGGGTCATATTCAGGTACTTACACTACTTGCATTTATAAAATACATTTAATATTGTATTAATGATTGCAGAGCTGCATTAATTTGTGTCTTTTAGAGCCGACTAGAGTTCAGGTATAACAGACACACATTAATACAAGTCTGTATTCCTTAAGACATCATTCAATGTATTTTTTTTAACCGCTTCAGACCCGGAATATTTTACCCCCTTCCTGACCAGAGCCCTTTTTGCGATTCGGCACTGCGTCGCTTTAACTGACAATTGCGCGGTCGTGCGACGCGGCTCCCAAACAAAATTGGCGTCCTTTTTTCCCCACAAACAGAGCTTTCTTTTGGTGGTATTTGATCGCCTCTGCTGTTTTTGTTTTTTGCGCTATATAAACAAAAAAAGAGTGTCAATTTTGAAAAAAAAAAGCAATATTTTTTACTTTTTGTTATAATAAATATCCCCAAAAAATATATAAAAAACATTTTTTTTCCTCAGTTTAGGCCGATACGTATTCTTCTACATATTTTTGGTAAAAAAAATCGCAATTAGCGATTATTGATTGGTTTGCGCAAAAGTTATAGCGTTTACAAGATAGGGGATAGTTTTATAGCATTTTTATAAATTTTTTTTTTTTTACTAGTAATGGCGGCGATCAGCGATTTTTTTATTGTGACTGCGACATTATGTCGGACACATCGGACATTTTTGACACATTTTTGGGACCATTGTCATTTATACAGCAATCAATGCTATTTAAATGCACTGATTCCTATGTAAATGACACTGGCAGTGAAAGAGTTAACCACTAGGGGGAGGGGAGGGGTTATGGGCTGTGACGTGTGTGTTTTTTTTTTACATTAGGGGGCGTGGCTGACGTCTGACATCATTGATCGGCTTTCCCGATGACAGGCAGAGTAGGAAGCGCGGGGAGAGGTTTGTTTACACAGACCTCTCCCCGTTCTTCAGCTCTGTGACCCGATCGCGGGACACCAGCGGCGATCGGGTCCGCTGGTCCCGCGGGCGGGGTCACGCTGTATGTGGCGGCGCACTCCGCTAGCCCCGCCAATTAAAGGGGACGTACAGGTACGCTCATTTACCCACTGCTGCCATTGTGCCGACGTATATCGGCGTGCAACGGTCGGCAAGTGGTTAAGTGGCAAGTCCTTGTTCAGCAAAGCTCAGCCCAGGAGAGGAGGAAGCAGCGCATGAGGCCACTTGTCCTTCAATGCAAGGAGAACGCTGATGGGAGGAGACAGCAGAGCGACAGAGAAGTGAGCTCATTGGTCTTCTACTTACACTGTCCAGTGAAGGCTAGATTTGGGTCTAGGATGACCTGGGCTTAGTAGAAGTGTGTTGAATGATGCTGATCATCAGACCGAGGACATCTAGTGGCAGAAAAAAGTACTGCAGGGAAATATCTGAATTGAAACAGAGTCTTTTTTTATGTTTTCATTTTTTTTGTCTTGTTATTTTTGGCTGGATTTCTGCTTTCACGTTCCTTCCCGGCATTATTTTGATAATGAATGTCCTATTAAATCAATAGTTGAAATTGTATCCCGTCCCCTTTAAATATAGGGTCATACTTAAAGCCCAGGGTCTGAATGTAGAAAAATCAGGTCTCCTTCCATGCCAGACAGGGCTGTGCTGTTGTGGCAGAGCTGTGTGAATCTTAGGACTGGATGGACAAAAATGCACTGCGTGCAAAATTATTAAGTGAGTATTTGGCCAAATCGTCATTTTAATGCAAATTGTCCCACTCCAAGGTGTATAAACTTGAATGCTTATCAGATTTGAGCATATCAGGTGATGTGTATTTGTGTAATGAGGGAGGGTGTGGCCTAAGGAGATCAACACCCTATAAAAAGGAGGAGCATAGCTATTAGGCAGCTTCTTTTCCGCAGGAAAAATGGGCCAAAAAATTGAAAATTGTATCAAATACTTACCGTAATTTTCCTTTCCTGACGCCAGTGGCATCACTAGGGGGTGGCTTTTGGGGCTGTAGCCCCGAATCTGTGGCACATAGCCCCGAGTCTCTGCAAGGGTCCCTGGGGACCCTGATGTAAGGGGGGGCTCTCTGGGGACCCTGATGTAAGGGGGGGCTCTCTGGGGACCCTAATGTAAGGAGGAGCTCTCTGGGGACCCTGATGTAAGGAGGGGCTCTCTGGGGACCCTGATGTAAGGGGGGGCTCTCTGGGGACCCTGATGTAAGGGGGGGCTCTCTGGGGACCCTAATGTAAGGAGGAGCTCTCTGGGGACCCTGATGTAAGGAGGGGCTCTCTGGGGACCCCAATGTAAGGAGGGGCTCTCTGGGGACCCTGATGTAAGGGGGGGCTCTCTGGGGACGTAAGCAGGGGCTCCCTGGGGACCCTGATGTAAGGGGGGGGGCTCTCTGGGGACCCTGATGTAAGGGGGGGGGGGCTCTCTGGGGACATATGCAGGGGCTCTCTGGGGACCCTGATGTAAGGGGGGCTCTCTGGGGACCCTGATGTAAGGAGGGGCTCTCTGGGGACCCTGATGTAAGGGGGGGCTCTCTGGGGACGTAAGCAGGGGCTCCCTGGGGACCCTGATGAAAGGGGGGCTCTCTGGGGACCCTGATGTAAGGGGGGGCTCTCTGGGGACATATGCAGGGGCTCTCTGGGGACCCTGATGTAAGGGGGGGGCTCTCTGGGGACATATGCAGGGGCTCTCTGGGGACCCTGATGTAAGGGGGGGCTCTCTGGGGACATATGCAGGGGCTCTCTGGGGACCCTGATGTAAGGGGGGGCTCTCTGGGGACCCTGATGTAAGGGGGGCTCTCTGGGGACCCCAATGTAAGGAGGGGCTCTCTGGGGACCCCAATGTAAGGAGGGGCTCTCTGGGGACCCTGATGTAAGGGGGGCTCTCTGGGGACCCCAATGTAAGGAGGGGCTCTCTGGGGACCCTGATGTAAGGGGGGCTCTCTTGGGACCCTGATGTAAGGGGGGGGGGGCTCTCTGGGGACATATGCAGGGGCTCTCTGGGGACCCTGATGTTAGGGGGGCTCTCTGGGGACCCTGATGTAAGGAGGGGCTCTCTGGGGACCCTGATGTAAGGGGGGGCTCTCTGGGGATATATACACACAAACGTATATTACTGTATATACATGTGTATGCCCGCCCAAGCGTATGACTTTCTTTACTATGCTGCTATGGGCTCTAGCCACAGACCTTTTGTAGACCTAGCAACGCCCCTGCCTGACGCCAATACATGGCAGCATACATATGATATAGCTCCGCCCCTATATCCACCCACAGGACCTGTTTAGCTCTATAAAAGTCTGAGAGCTACCGCCCCCATTCTCCGTATAAAGCACAAAGATCAGAGGGAGGGTTCGTATGCTGCCATGTATTGGTGCCAGGAAAGGAAAATTATGGTAAGTATTTGATACAATTTTCCATTTTCCTGATGCCAAACATGGCAGCATACATATGACACATAATGAGCTTTTGAGAGGGAGGGTTTAATGCTACAAACTTAGTCTTTATTTGACAATAGACATAAAAGCTTGGATGGTTTTCCTCCCAAACTCTACTGTAGTAAGAACTGCTCGATCCACCCTGTAGTGTTTTTTAAGAACGTACGATCGACCAACAGTTCTTACTACAGTAGAGTTTGGGAGGAAAACCATCCAAGCTTTTATGTCTATTGTCAAATAAAGACTAAGTTTGTAGCATTAAACTCTCCCTCTCAAAAGCTCATTATGTATCATATGTATGCTGCCATGTTTGGCATCAGGAAAATGGAAAATTGTATCAAATACTTACCGTAATTTTCCTTTCCTGGCACCAATACATGGCAGCATACGAACCCTCCCTCTGATCTTTGTGCTTTATACGGAGAATGGGGGCGGTAGCTCTCAGACTTTTATAGAGCTAAACAGGTCCTGTGGGTGGATATAGGGGCGGAGCTATATCATATGTATGCTGCCATGTATTGGCGTCAGGCAGGGGCGTTGCTAGGTCTACAAAAGGTCTGGGGCTAGAGCCCATAGCAGCATAGTAAAGAAAGTCATACGCTTGGGCGGGCATACACATGTATATACAGTAATATACGTTTGTGTGTATATATCCCCAGAGAGCCCCCCACTTACATCAGGGTCCCCAGAGAGCCCCTCCTTACATCGGGGTCCCCAGAGAGCCCCCCTAACATCAGGGTCCCCAGAGAGCCCCTGCATATGTCTCCAGAGAGCCCCCCCTTACATCAGGGTCCCGAGAGAGCCCCCCTTACATCAGGGTCCCCAGAGAGCCCCTGCATACGTCCCCAGAGAGCCCCCCTTACATCAGGGTCCCCAGAGAGCCCCCCTTACATCAGGGTCCCCAGAGAGCCCCTGCTTAAGTCCCCAGAGAGCCCCCCCTTACATCAGGGTCCCCAGAGAGCCCCTCCTTACATTGGGGTCCCCAGAGAGCCCCCCTTACATCAGGGTCCCCAGAGAGCCCCCCTTACATCAGGGTCCCCAGAGAGCCCCTGCATATGTCCCCAGAGAGCCCCCCCTTACATCAGGGTCCCCAGAGAGCCCCTGCATATGTCCCCAGAGAGCCCCCCCCCCTTACATCAGGGTCCCCAGAGAGCCCCTGCATATGTCCCCAGAGAGCCCCCCCTTACATCAGGGTCCCCAGAGAGCCCCCTTTCATCAGGGTCCCCAGGGAGCCCCTGCTTACGTCCCCAGAGAGCCCCCCCTTACATCAGGGTCCCCAGAGAGCCCCTCCTTACATCAGGGTCCCCAGAGAGCCCCCCTTACATCAGGGTCCCCAGAGAGCCCCTGCATATGTCCCCAGAGAGCCCCCCCCTTACATCAGGGTCCCTGCTGGATCCACCCTGTAGTGTTTTTTAAGAACGTACGACCAGCTAGCCTCTTTGCAGACAATCCTGCCCGTGCCGCCCAAGAAGAAGACATCGCCCTGGTTGAGTGAGCTCTAACCACCTCTGGAGTATCCTTCCCTTGCCGCTCTATATGCCCTGGTGAATCGTTTTTACTATCCGGGCCGAGATGGTTCTGGCCGAGGCCTCTTTCCCTTTAAACTTTCATGATGAAAAAGTCTGACGGAACGTCTGAATGTAGAAGTAGCCTGAATATGGGCTTTGAGGGCTTTTGAAATGTCCAACTCGTACAGATCAGCATCTGATTCCGCTGGGAAGGCTGGAAGCACCCATTCACCGGAGAGAGGAAATATCAAGGCCACTTTTGGGACAAGATGATCCAATGGTCTCTGCACAACCCTGTCTGGGAAGAACATGGAATAAGGTTCTGCTGCTCCCGATTCTTGGAGTTCCGACACCCTTCCCCCCGAAGCTATGGCTAATAGGAAAGCTGTTTTTAAGGTGAATGGGGGAGGTAGCTCTCAGTCAGACTTTTATAGCGCTAAACAGGTCCTGTGGGTGGATATAGGGGCGGAGCTATATCAAATGTATGCTGCCGTGTTTGGCGTCAGGAAAATAGATTTATATGACTCTGAAAAGTCAAAATTTGTAGAAAGTCTTTCAGAGGGATGCAGCACTCTTGACATTGCTAAGATATTGGGGCGTGATCACAGAACCATCAAACGTTTTGAAGCAAATAGTCAACGGGGTCGCAAGAAACGCGTTGAGAAAAAAAGGACGCAAATTAACTGCCAAATATTTGAGAAGAATCCAAACGTGAAGCTACCAGGAACCCGTTATCCTCCAGTGCTGTCATAGTCCAGAACTGCAACCTACCTGGAGTGCCCAGAAGTACAAGGTGTTCAGTGCTCAGAGACATGGCCAAGGTAAGGAAGGCTGAAACCCGACCACCACTGAACAAGACATACCTGTATACGTTGAAACATCGAAACTGGGCTAAGAAATATCTGAAGACAGATTTTTCTAAGGTTTTATGGACTGAAGAGATGAGAGTGACTCTTGAAAGAGCAGATGGACGGGCCTATGGCTGGATCAGTAACGGGCACAGAGCTCCACTTCCACTCAGACGCCAGCAAGGTGGAGGTGGGGTACTGGTATGGGCTGATATTATTAACTACCTGAGATCCGCGCTATAGCCGAATGACGGCTACAGCGCGGATCTAATGTGCCGGGACGACGTCTATTGACGTCGTCCCGGCCACGAGCTGCCTGCGCGCCCCCTGAAGGGCGCGCGCGGCGCGCTCTGTGATCAGCGAGTCTGTGAGACTCGCTGGATCACAGATCCGAGTAAGGGGTCGGTCCCGACCCCTTACCACGTGATCAGCTGTCAGCCAATGACAGCTGATCATGTGATACTAACAGAGCCGGTAATCGGCTTTTTTTCCTCCCCGCGCTGACAGCGCGAGGAGAAAAAAAAAAGCCGATCACCGGCGGCAGTGAGAGGGACATCAGTCCCTCTCACTGCAATGTGCCCAGCAATGTGCCCAATCCATGGTGCCCACCTTTGCCCAATTAAAGTGCCCCCTACCAGTGCCCACAGTGCCATCTCTCAGTGCCCACAGTGCCATCTCTCAGTGCCCACAGTGCCATCTCTCAGTGCCCACAGTGCCAGTGCTGCACATCAGTGTCACCTGCCAGTGCTCATCTGTGTCACCTGCCAGTGCTCATCTGTGTCACCTGCCAGTGCTCATCTGTGTCACATACCAGTGCCCATCAGTGCCACCTATCAGTGCCCATCAGTGCCACCCATCAGTGCCACCCATCAGTGTCATCCATCAGTGCCCATCGGTGCCACCCATCCGTGCCCATCAGTGCCATCTTTGCTGTCCCCACCAGTGCAGCCTATCAGTGCCCACCAGTGCAGCCTATCAGTGCCCACCAGTGCAGTCTATCAGTGCCCACCAGTGCAGCCTATCAGTGCCCACCTGTGCCGCCTCATCAGCGCATATCAATGAAGCAGAAAAATTACCTGTTTGCAAAATTTTATAACAAACTATTAAACATGATTTTTTTTTTTTCCATCTTTTTTTGTTTGTTTAGCAAAAAATAAAAACCCCAGCTGTGATTAAATACCACCAAAAGAAAGCTCTATTTGTGGAAAAAAAAATGATAAAAATTTCATTTGGGTACAGTGTTGTATGACTGCGCAATTGTCATTCAAAGTGCGTCAGCGACAAAAGCTGAAAATTGGTCTGGTCACGAGGGGGGTTTAAGTGCCCGGTAATCAGGTGGTTAAAGAATAGGTAGTTGGACTTTGGGTTGAAGATGGACTCAACTCCCAAACCTACTGCCAGTTTTTAGAAGTCACTTTCTTCAAGCAGTGGTACAGGAAAAAGTCTGCATCTTTCAAGAAGACCATGATATTTATGCAGGACAACGCTCCATCGCCTGCATCGGAGTACTCCACTACGTGGCTATCCAGTAAACGCCTTAAAGATGAAATAATAATGACATGGTCCCCTTGCTAACCTGACCTAAACCCTATTGAGAACTTGTGGGCCCATCTTAACCTCTTTCCGCCCACGCTATAGCCGAAAGATGGCTACAACATGAGCCGAAATTGAGGGCGTCCATGAATGTCCTCCCGTGCATGTATTGCCTACGCTCCCCCTGTGGGGTGCGCGTGGCTCGCTCTGTGATTAGCAAGTCCATGAGACTCCCGGCCCCTTACAACGTGATCAGCTGCCAGCCAATGAGAGCTGATCATGTGATGTAAACAGAGCCGGTAACAGCGAGAGGAGAGAAAAAAATCTGATTACTGTCTGGACTAAACCGGACATCGGTACCCCCCTCATCAGTGCCCACCAGTGCCACCTATCAATGCCCAACAGTGGCACCTATCAGTGCCCATCAGTGTCACCTATCAGTGCAGCCTCATCAGTGCCACCTTTCAATGCCCAACAGTGGCACCTATCAGTACCCATCAGTGTCTCATCATTAGTGCCACCTATCAGTGCTGTCCACCAGTGAGACCTACCTGTCCCCACCAGTGCCACTTATCAATGCCCAACAGTGGAACCTATCAGTGCCCATCAGTGCTGCCTATCAGTGCCAATCAGTGTCTCATTATCAATGCCACCTATCAGTGCTGCCTATCGGTGCCACCTTTCAGTGCCCATTAGTGCCACCTATCAGTGCAGCCTCATAAACGCACATCAGGGAAGGAGAAAAAATACCTGTTTGCAAAAAAATTTAACAAGCTATGAAAAGTGTTTGTTCTTTTTTTTTTAAATAAAACCCCAGTGGTGATAAAATACCACCAAAAGAAAGCTCTATTTGTGTGAAAAAAATTATAAAAAATTAATTTGGGTACAGTGTTGCATGACCGCGTCATTCAAAGTGTGACAGCGCTGAAAGCTGAAAACTGGCCTGGGCAGGAAGGGGGGTGTGACGAAAACGAAACGACCCTAAACTCCTCTTGAGTGCGTTCGTCATATATCACTTCCTCTCAGTCTGGATATAGGTATAAGATATTCCAACCGCTCCCAAGCACCAAACGAGACAACACTTGCTTGGTGCCAACATGGACTGATTTATTACAAAGCCAAACTCACATTTATATACAGTAGGAGAGGAGATCCCCCTCCTGCTCATATTATTCTAACAATACACTTGTAACAACTTAACATAAACTAATTAACTAATCCCTTTAAGCAGCCGATGTGACTCATCAGGATTTCACTACAAGTCAGACTTGTGGTCACCGAGCTAAACACAGTTGATTATAAATTATCATAATTACCACCACAAGACATTTCATCACAATAGCAGGAGACCACCAGTAACCGACGGACCGTCTCCTGCATTGTACAGAGGACAATGGGATCAGCTAACTCAATTAACATTTTGAGTTCATGACACTAGCATCTGAGAGTGTATGTCCCAACAGCATGAGACCACACACATTATATATACACATATATACAGCATTGAATCTGACTGGAGTTCTCCTTCACCCTGTGCCCCTTAAAATCCAGGGCCCATAATCG
>CM053027.1:618198083-618380583 GCA_028564925.1 Lithobates sylvaticus | reverse complement strand
TCCCCCTCCCCCCTATCCCCCATCTCTCCCCCTCTCTCCCACTCCCCATCTCCCTCCCCCTTATCCTCATCTCTTCCCCCTTCACACTCATATCCCCCACCCCTCATCTCCCCCATCTCTCCCCCTCTCATCCCCCATCTCTCTCCCCCCCTTATTCCCCATCTCTCCCCCTCTCTCCTCATCTCCCCCCTTATCTTCATCTCTCCCCCCTTCACACTCATATCTCCCACTCCTGATCCCCCCACCCCCCTTATCCTCCATCTCCCCCTCTCCCCCCTTATCCCTCATCTCTCCCCCTCTCCCCACCCCCCCCTTATCCCCATCTCTCCCCTTCACACCCATCTCCCCCACTCCTCATCTCCCCCCATCTCTCCCCCTTATCTCCCATCACTCCCTCCATCTCTCCCTCTCCCCACCTTATCCCCCATCTCTCCCCCTCTCTCCCACTCCCCATCTCCCCCCCTTCACACTCATATCCCCCCCTCCTTATCCCCCATCTCTCCCTCCCTCCCCCCCTTATCCCTCATCTCTCCCCCACTCCCCACCCCCCTTATCCCCATATCTCCCCCTTCACACCCATATCCCCCACTCCTCATCTCTCCCCATCTCTCCCCCCCCCTTATCCCCCCATTTCTCCCTACCCCCCTTATCCCCCCATCTCTCCCCTTCTTTCCCACTCCCTACTCCCCTTATCCCCCATCTACCCCCCCTTTCCCCCATCTCTCTCTCTCCCTCTCCCCCCACCCCCCATCTGTGTGAGGCTAAAGATGGACACTGATCAAGCTGCATTGATGGGCATTGATCAGGCTGCATTGATGAGCAATTGTGAGGCTGCAGATGGGCACTGATCACGCTGCATTGATGGGCATTGATCAGGCTGCATTGATGAGCAATTGTGAGGCTGCAGATGGGCATTAATCAGGCTGCATTGATGGGCAATTGTGAGGCTGCAGATGGGCACTGATCAAGCTGCATTGATGGACATTGATCAGGCTGCATTGTGGGCAATTGTGAGGCTGCAGATGGGCACTGATCAAGCTTCATTGATGGGCATTGACCAGGCTGCATTGATGAACAATTGTGAGGATGCAGATGGGCATTGATCAGGCTGCATTGATGGGCAATTGTGAGGCTGCTGATGGGCACTGATCAAGCTGCATTGATCAGGCTGCATTGATGGGAAATTGTGAGGCTGCAGATGGGCACTGATCAAGCTGAATTGATGGGCATTTATTAGGCTGCATTGATGGGCAATTGTGAGGCTGCAGATGGGCATTGATCAGGCTGCATTGATGGGCAATTGTGAGGCTGCAGATGGGCATTGATCAGGCTGCATTGATGGGCAATTGTGAGGCTGCAGATGGGCACTGATCAAGCTTCATTGATGGACATTGATCAGGCTGCATTGATGGGCAATTGTGAGGCTCCAGATGGGCACTGATCAAGCTGCATTGATGGGCATTGATCAGGCTGCATTGATGAACAATTGTGAGGCTGCATATGGGCATTGATCAGGCTGCATTGATGGGCAATTGTGAGGCTGCAGATGGGCACTAATCAAGCTGCATTGATCAGGCTGCATTGATGGGAAATTGTGAGGCTGCAGATGGGCACTGATCAAGCTGAATTGATGGGCATTGATTAGGCTGCATTGATGGGCAATTGTGAGGCTGCAGATGGGCATTGATCAGGCTGCATTGATGAGCAATTGTGAGGCTGCAGATGGGCATTAATCAGGCTGCATTGATGGGCAATTGTGAGGCTGCAGATGGGCACTGATCAAGCTGCATTGATGGACATTGATCAGGCTGCATTGATGGGCAATTGTGAGGCTGCAGATGGGCACTGATCAAGCTGCATTGATGGGCATTGATCAGGCTGCATTGATGAACAATTGTGAGGCTGCAGATGGGCACTAATCAAGCTGCATTGATCAGGCTGCATTGATGGGAAATTGTGAGGCTGCAGATGGGCACTGATCAAGCTGAATTGATGGGCATTGATTAGGCTGCATTGATGGGCAATTGTGAGGCTGCAGATGGGCATTGATCAGGCTGCATTGATGAGCAATTGTGAGGCTGCAGATGGGTATTAATCAGGCTGCATTGATGGGCAATTGTGAGGCTGCAGATGGGCACTGATCAAGCTGCATTGATGGACATTGATCAGGCTGCATTGATGGGCAATTGTGAGGCTGCAGATGGGCACTGATCAAGCTGCATTGATGGGCATTGATCAGGCTGCATTGATGAACAATTGTGAGGCTGCAGATGGGCACTGATCAAGCTGCATTGATCAGGCTGCATTGATGGGAAATTGTGAGGCTGCAGATGGGCATTGATCAAGCTGAATTGATGGGCATGGATTAGGCTGCATTGATGGGCAATTGTGAGGCTGCAGATGGGCATTGATCAGGCTGCATTGATGGGCAATTGTGAGGCTGCAGATGGGCATTGATCAGGCTGCATTGATGGGCAATTGTGAGGCTGCAGATGGGCATTGATGGGCAATTGTGAGGCTGCAGATGGGCACTGATCAAGCTGCATTGATGGGCATTTATCAGGCTGCATTGATGGGCAATTGTGAGGCTGCATTGATGGGCATTGATCAGGCATTGATCAGGCTGCATTGATGGGCAATTGTGAGGCTGCAGATGGGCACTGATCAAGCTGCATTGATGGGCATTGATCAGGCTGCATTGATGGGCAATTGTGAGGCTGCAGATGGGCACTGATCAAGCTGCATTGATGGGTATTAATCAGGCTGCATTGATGGGCAATTGTGAGGCTGTAGATGGCCATTGATCAGGCTGTAGATGGGCAATGGTGAGGCTGCCTTGATGGGCACTGACCCTTATT
Organism: Lithobates sylvaticus; assembly: GCA_028564925.1. Taxonomy (NCBI): domain Eukaryota; kingdom Metazoa; phylum Chordata; class Amphibia; order Anura; family Ranidae; genus Lithobates; species Lithobates sylvaticus. The sequence continues at coordinate 618,377,725 of CM053027.1, read as the reverse complement.
TTGCTTCAAAGTTCTTTATTTAAAATGTATTTTTTTTTTTTTCCTGAAACTCCGCTCATAAAATGAAGGTGCGTGTTATATGCCGATAAATACGGTAAATAAAAACAAAAAAGACCAACAATCTGTATATGACTGAACAGAAAGCTCTCAGCCACATCAAAAATTATAAAACAACTGGCTGCAGGTGGCGTCTAACAAACAAACCAGCAGCGACACTTATTAAATTCATAAACCAAAGACAAAAAGGTTAATACGAATTATGAAATAATACACCTAATGGAAATTCATTATCAAATCAAATAGGGTCTTATATATTTGAGGAATATGACCCTATTTGATTCGATAATGAATTTCCATTAGGGTGGTGTATTAATTCATAATTCGTATTAACCTTTTTGGTTTATGAATTTAATAAGTGTCGCTGCTGGTTTATTTGTTATATCTGCTTAGCGATCTTGGTTTTGTTTTGTTTTATTTTCTATTCTAATATAGGTTTATTTCCTCTCTTGTTAATACGTTTATGTTTTGTTACAATTGAAAAAATCTTTTCAATAAAGAATTATATAAAAAAAAAAAAAAAAAGGAAAGCATCTATCCTAACAGGGTGTGTGGACTTGATGTGATGGGTCTGTTATATTTTAATTTGTTTATTACTCTCAAATCATGGACCACACATCAAGTTATTATCAGACCTTTAGATTTACCGTATTTATCGGCGTATAACACGCACCTTTTTCCCCTTAAAATCAGGGGAAAATCGTGGGTGCGTGTTATACGCCGATTCCCGCCGATCTCCCGCTGATTTTCTTTTTAGGGGAGCGAGCGGAGCCGATATTCCGAAAGCCGCGTGTATTTTCGGCTATTTTCGGCTCCTCTCGCAGTCCCGCCCACCTCCACTGATTGCGAGAGGAGAAGAGCGCCGACAACATAAAGAAATCCGAGTTCGGCTATTTTCGGCTCCTCTCGCAGTCCCGCCCCTGTCTGCGAGCAGAGCCGAGACTAGCCGAACTCGGATTTCTGTATGTTGTCGGCGCTCGTCTCCTCTCGCAATCAGTGGAGGTGGGCGGGACTGCGAGAGGAGCCGAAAATAGCCGAAAATACACGCGGCTTTCGATATGTCACGCGGCGCTCGTCCTCTCCACTCGGCGCCAGTTTTAAATGGGCAAGGCTGCAAAGGCACTGGGCAAGGCTGCAAAGGCACTGGGCAAGGCTGCACTGGGCAAGGCTGCACTGAGCAAGGCTGCAAAGGCACTGGGCAAGGCTGCACAGGCACTGGGCAAGGCTGCACTGGGCAAGGCTGCACTGGGCAAGGCTGCACTGGGCAAGGCTGCACTGGGCAAGGCTGCAAAGGCACTGGGCAAGGCTGCACTGGGCAAGGCTGCAAAGGCACTGGGTAAGGCTGCAAAGGCACTGGGCAAGGCTGCACTGGGCAAGGCTGCAAAGGCACTGGGCAAGGCTGCACTGGGCAAGGCTGCAAGGATGGACAAGGCTGCAATGATGGACACTGATAAGGCTGCAATGATGGGCATTTAAATGTAAGTTTTTTTCCTTAAACTTCCCTCCTAAAAGTTTTTTTCCTTAATATTCCCTCCAAAACTTGGGGTGCGTGTTATACGCCGGCGCGTGTTATACGCCGATAAATACGGTAATTTTTGTAGAAAAACTTCTTATATATCCCATCCACCTTGGCTTAGTTAAAAGAGAAGTATGTTTTTATTTATTTTTGGCTATTCATACTTATCTAGGTGGATGCAGGATCAGACCGATGCTGCGTCTGTCCCCCGCCGCCTCTTCACTGAGAACCGAGTCATCGAACACCGCAAAATTCTTAGTACAAGGGATGTTTACATTCCTTGTAATAGGAATAAAAGTTACAACTTTTTTTTTTTTTTTTTTTTTTTTTTAAAGAACAGTGTAAAAATAGAAAAAAAAAAATTAAAATAAATAATAAAAAAAAAAACATTTTTAACACGGCCCGTCCCGCGGAGCTCGCGTGCAGAAGCGAACGCATACGTGAGTAGCGCCCGCATATGAAAACGGTATTCAAACCACACATGCGAGGTATTGCCGCGATCAGTAGAGCGAGAGCAATAATTCTAGCCCTAGATCTCCTCTGTAACATAAAACATGCAACCTGTAGAATTTTTTAAACCTTATGGAGATTTTTGGGGTTAAGGGTTAAAGTTTGTCGCCATTCCACGAGCGGGGCGCAATTTTGAAGCGTGACATGTTGGGTATCAATTTACTCGGCGTAACATCATCTTTCACAATTTGAAAAAAAAAATTGGGCTAACTTTACTGTGTTCTTATTTTTTAATTCGAAAAAGTGTATTTTTTCCAAAAAACGTGCGCTTGTAAGACCGCTGCTCAAATACGGTGTGACAGAAAGTATTACAACGACCGCCATTTTATTCTCTAGATATATAACAATGTATAATGTTTGGGGGTTCTAAGTAATTTTCTAGCAACAAAAAAAAAAGATTTTAACAAAATCTCAGAAAGAGGCTCGGGGCTAACAAAATAATATTTTATTCCCATGTTTTAACATCTGTGCTCCACGCCGGGTTGGCATGCGGTATTAATCGATGATGTCATTCTGGTGGGATCATAGAGGTTTTATTGGAATGCTTTAATAGTTACGTCATTATCATTGTGTAATAGGAATCTATTTGTTGTCTCTGAATTCACAGCTGTGTTTAATGTGTATGTAACCCCTAACAATGAACTTCTCTTACTATAAACCTAGGAGTCGTTTGTAAGTCGGATGTTTGTAATTAGGGGACCGCCTGTATTGGGATTTTTTTTTTTTTTTTACCAAAGATATATAACAGAATACAGTTTGGCCTAAATTTATGAAGACATTTGATTTTTTTTTATTGGATATGTTTTATAGCAGAAAGTAAAACATGTTTTTTATTTTTTTTGTTTGTTTATATCACAAAAAAATTATAAATGATATACTGTATAAATTATACGGTATATAACATAGTTTAAAGGCGCTATAATTTTCATGCAAATTAATATACACTTGTTGGGATTTTCTTTTACCAAAGAAATGTAGCAGAATACATTTTGGCCTAAATTTATGAAGACGTTTGATAAACTTAGGCCAAAATGTATTCTGCTACATTTCATTGGTAAAAGAAACTCCCAACAAGTGTATATTAATATTTAATTTTTTATTTTATTGGATATGTTTCATAGCAGAAAGTAAAAACAAAATATATTTTTTTGTTTGTTTATATCACAAAAAATTATAAAAAAAAAACGCAGTGGTAATCAAATTTATATATTCAATATATACGGTATATAACATAGTTTATAGGCGCTAACATTTTAACGCAAAGCAATTAATATACACTTGTTGGGATTTTCTTTTACTAAAGAAATGTAGCAGAATACATTTTGGCCTAAATTTATGAAGACATTTGATTTTTTTTTTTTTTTTTTATTAGATATGTGTTATAGCAGAAAGTAAAAAAAAATTTTTTTTATTTTTGGTTTGTTTATATCACAAAACATTATAAATAAAAAAACGCAGTGGTGATCAAATTTATATATACAGTAACATAGTTTATAGACGCTATAATTTTCTCGCAATTAATATACACTTAATATACACTTGTTGGGATTTTATTTTACCAAAGAAATGTAGCAGAATACATTTTGGCCTAAATTTATGAAGACATTTGATTTGTTTTTATTGGATATGTTTTATAGCAGAAAGTAAAAAAAAAATTTATTTTTTTTGTTTGTTTATATCACAAAAAATTATAAAAAAAAAAATGCAGTGGTGATCACATTTATATATCCAATATATACGGTATATAACAGTTTATAGGCTCTATAATTTTCTCGCAATTAATATACACTTAATATACACTTGTTGGGATTTTCTTTTACCAAAGAAATGTAGCAGAATACATTTTGGCCTAAATTTATGAAGACATTTGATAAATTTAGGCCAAAATTTATTCTGCTACATTTCATTGGTAAAAGAAACTCCCAACAAGTGTATATTAATATTTGATTTTTTTTGTTTGTTTATATCTTTGTTTATATCACAAAAAATATAAAAAAAATGCAGTGGTGATCAAATTTATATATCCAATATATACAGTATATAACTTAGTTTATATTCCCTATACTTTTTAATAATAATAATAATAATAATAATAATAATTAAAAGCAATTAATGTACACTTGTTGAGAGTTTCTTTTACCAAAAAAATGTAGCAGAATACATTTTGGCCTAAATTTATGAAGACATTTGATTTTGTTTTATTGGATATGTTTCATAGCAGAAAGTAAAAAAAAATGTTTTTATGTTTGTTTATATCACAAAAATTTTTAAAAAAGCGCAGTGGTGATCAAATTTATATATCCAATATATACGGTATATAACATAGTTTATATCCCCTATAATTTTTTATAATAATAATAATTAAAAGCAATTAATATACACTTGTTGGGATTTTCTTTTACCAAACAAATGTAGCAGAATACATTTTGGCCTAATTTATGAAGACATTTGATTTTGTTTTATTGGATATGTTTCAAAGCAGAAAGTAAAAAAAAAAACATGTTTTTTTGTTTGTTTATATCACAAAAAATATAAAAAAAGCGCAGTGGTGATGAAATTTATATATCCAATATATACGGTATATAACTTAGTTTATATTTCCTATACTTTTTAATAATAATAATAATAATAATAATTAAAAGCAATTAATATACACTTGTTGAGAGTTTCTTTTACCAAAGAAATGTAGCAGAATACATTTTGGCCTAAATTTATGAAGACATTTGATTTTGTTTTATTGGATATGTTTCATAGCAGAAAGTAAAAAAAAAAAAAAAAAAATTTTGTTTGTTTATATCACAAAAAATATAAAAAAAATGCAGTGGTGATCAAACTTATGGGATGGCCTACATTTATGAAGACATTTGATTTTGTTTTATTGGATATGTTTCATAGCAGAAAGTAAAAAAAAAATGTTTTTTTGTTTATATCACAAAAAATATTAAAAAAGTGCAGTGATGATCAAATTTATATATATGGTATATAACATAGTTTATATTCCCTATAATTTTTAATAATAATAATAAAAAGCAATTAATGTACACTTGTTGGGATTTTCTTTTACCAAACAAATGTAGCAGAATACATTTTGGCCTAAATTTTTGAAGACATTTGATTTTGTTTTATAGCAGTAAAAAATATATATATTTTTCATTTATATCACCAAAAATAATAAAAAAAAACAAACAAAAACAAAAAAAAAAAACAGTGGTGAATAAATACCACCAAAAGAAAGCTCTCTTTGTGTGAAAAAAATGCTGAACATTTTGTTTGGGTACCACATTGCGTGACTGCGCAATTGTCAGTTAAAATAGTGCAGTGCTGAATAGGAAAAAAAATGGCCTGGTCATAAAGGGGGTAAAACCTTCCAGAGCTAAAGTGGTTAATAAAATAAAAGTGCCTTGAACGCAGCCCCATGTCGCTGAAGTTGTGGAACCGCTGACCTCGAGACCCGTGATGTCCGGTGGTTACTGGGCAGGAAGTTCGAATCTCCTTCTGCAAGCTGACGGGAGGCCAACAATTCAGCTTCACCCCGGGCTCAGCTGGAGGAGCCTGCTGGTACTGGGCCACATCGCTGGCAACCACCGGGCATCGCTGGCCACGATGTGATCGGTTCTACGACTTCAGCCAGACGGAGCTGCGTTCAAGGCACTTCTAGTTTATGAAACGTGTGAGTGCAACCATTGTTGGTTTTAATACGGCGATCATTATTTCCCTGTGCGTGGTGTGCGCTTTTCTGTTTCTTCTCTTTTGTCTTTAGTCCTCTAAACAGCACAAAACGTCATCAATGTAGCGTTGTAAAAAAAAAAAAAAAAATTGGTATCTGCAATTCAAAAGATAAAAAAAGTTTTGGAAACTTTTTCTACATCACTCACCTTCAATCCCCCCGCAGTAATTCCTTTATTCCACTAGATGTCACCCATCTTCTGGCCTTTATTTAACCTGCATGCAGTCAGCCCAGGCTGTCATGGACCCGCCCCCTGTCGGTGGGTCACCAGGAAAGCCAGGACTGGAAGGATTTTAAGGGCTCATTTGCACCACTGTGCGTTTTTTGCATGGATTCTGTGCGTTTTCAGTTCAATTTATTTTCTTGAGTAACTTCCATCTGCATGCATTTATACATGTTTGCGGTGCATTTGCATGTGCCCGTGCACATTTGCAAGTGGGTTCAATTGCGTCAGTGTAACTATATATATATATATATATATATATTTAAAAAAATAAAAAATAGGTACCTGGAATTCGAAAACGAAAAAAGCTTTGGAAGCGTTTGCTACATCATTCACCTTCAATCCCCCCCCACCCCCGCAGTAATTCCTTTTTTCCACTAGATGTCACCCATCTTCTGGCCTTTATTTAACCCAGGCTGTCATGGACCCGCCCCCTGTCGGTGCATCACTACACAAGCCAGGACTGAAAGGATTATAATATATCATTTGCACCACTGTGCGTTTTTTTTGCATGAGCTCGGTGCGTTTTCAGTTCAATTTACTTTCTTGACTAAGTTGCATCTGCACCCATTTTATACATGTTTGCTGTGCGTATGCATGTGCCCATACATATTTGCAAGTGGGTTCAATTGCGTCAGCGTAACTATGTATATAAAAAATAAATAGGAATTCAAAAACTAAAAAAAGCTTTATAAGCTTTTACTACATCATTCACCTTCAATCCCCCCCGCAGTAATTCCTTTATTCCACTAGATGTCACCCATCTTCTGGCCTTTATTTAACCCACATGCAGTCAGCCCAGGCTGTCATGGACCCGCCCCCTGTCGGTGCGTCACCACGCAAGCCAGGACTGGAAGGATTTTAGGGGCTCATTCTGTGTGTTTTTTGCATGGGTTTGGTGCGTTTTCAGTTCAATTTATTTTCTTGACTAAGTTGCATCTGCACGCATTTATACATGTTTGCTGTGCGTTTGCATGTGCCCATGCGCATTTTCAAGTGGGTTCAATTGCGTCAGTGTAACTATGTACATATATATATACATATATATATATATATATATATATATATATATATATATATATATAAAAAAATAAAAATAAATAGGTACCTGGAATTAAAAAGCAAAAAAGCTTTGGAAACTTTTGCTACATCACTCACCTTCAATCCCCCCCGCAGTAATTCCCTTTTTCCACTAGATGTCACCCATCTTCTGGCCTTTATTTAACCCGCATGCAGTCAGCCCAGGCTGTCATGGACCCGCCCCCTGTCGGTGGGTCAGCACGCAAGCCAGGGCTGGAAGGATTTTAAGGGCTCATTTGTACATGTTTGCGGTGCGTTTGCATGTGCCCATGTGCATTTGCAAGTGGGTTGAATTGCGTTAGTGTAACTATGTATATCAAAAATAAATAAATAGGTATCTGGAATTCAAAAACTAAAAAAGCTTTGGAAGCTTTTGCTACCTCATTCACCTCCAATCCCCCCGCAGTAATTCCTTTATTCCACTAGATGTCACCCATCTTCTGGCCTCTATTTAGCCCAGTATGTGCGTTTGCATGTGCCCATGCACGTTTGCAAGTGCGTTGAATTGCATCAGTGTATATATATATATATATAGAAAAAAATAGGTACCTGAAGTTGAAAAACTAAAAAAGCTTTAGAAGCTTTTGCTACAACAGTCACCTTCAATACCCCCCGAAGTAATTCCTTTTTTCCACTAGATGTCACCCATCTTCTGGCTTACATTTAACCCGCATGCAGTCAGCCCAGGCTGTCATGGACCCGCCCCCTGTCGGTGGGTCAACACGCAAGCCAGGACTGAAAGGATTTTAAACTTGCACCACTGTGCGTTTTTGCATGTGTTTGGTGCATTTTCAGTTCAATTTACTTTCTTGACTAAGTTGCATCTGCACGCATGTCTACATCTTTGCGGTGCGTTTGCATGTGCCCATGCACATTTGCAAGTGGGTTCAATTGCGTCAGTGTAACTATGTATATAAAAAATAAATAAAAAGGTATCTGGAATTCAAAAACTAAAAAAGCTAAAATCTTTCGTCTTTTAGTCCTCTAAACAGCACAAAACGTCATCAATGTAGCGTTGTAAAAAATAAAATAAAAATTGATATCTGCAATTCAAAAACTAAAAAAAGTTTTGGAAGCTTTTGCTACATCACTCACCTTCAATCCCCCCGCAGTAATTTCTTTATTCCACTAGATGTCACCCATTTTCTGGCCTCTATTTAGCCCAGGCTGTGCGTTTGCATGTGCCCATATGCGTTTGCAAGTGGGTTCAATTGCGTTAGTGTAACTATGTAAAAAAATAAAATATAGGTACCTGGAATTCAAAAAACGAAAAAAGCTTTGAAAGCTTTTGCTACATTACTCACCTTCAATACCCCGTGCAGTCATTACTTTTTTCCACTAGATGTCACCCATCTTCAACATGCAGTCAGCCCAGGCTGTCATGGACCCGCCCCCCCTGTCGCAAGCAAGGGCTGGGGAAACTTTAAGGGGTCATTTGAATAAGAGGGGGTTCTGGAATTTGCAATCCTGATGGTAAGGAGGGGTGTTCTGTCAAAATATGTCCGCCTATCGAATAATGTCCACCCTGTACTGCGCAGGCGCAGCTCTTGCGCAGTACGGAGCACAAGGAGATTCGAAAAAAGATGAACGGCGCCTGCGCCGTGAGTCCAGGTGCAAGCCCCACCATCCAAGTGGACATAGGGCTGCACAAAGTTATGGGCCCCTTGCAGGGTCGCTTCGCTCGCCACGCTTCGGGCACGATTCGCTCGCAACGCTTCGGGCACGATTCGCTCGCCACGCTTCGGGCACGGCCTTGCTGTGCTCGGCTCTTTTTTATTCTAACTCTATGTCCACTTGGATGGTGGGGCTTGAACCTGGACTCACGGCGCAGGTGCCGTTCATATTTGGATATTTTCGGAATGTGCTTGGCATCCATACTGCGCATGCGCAGTACACAGTGGACAGTATCCGATGGGGGACACTATCCGACAGGACAGGGGCTCATTCACATGGGGATATGCGTATTTTCTGAATGAAAGGAAGGATCTTGCTGGCAGAACCACAAAATCCGATTTAAAATACTCGCCTCATTTATGTGAACCTTTATGCGCACACGTGCGTAAAATCTAAATTTTTTTTTGTCCGCAGCCAAACGCAGCGCTATTTACCATATGTAGGCGCAGCTGTGTGTATGGGCTCATTCATTACTGTAGTGCTGCGTTTTAGGTGCGTACAAAATGATCTTCTGTGCTTATATAAACGTGTTTTTTTTTTTTCTGCCCGTGTCAATGAGTTAAAAAAGAAAAAGCGAAAAAAAGTTTACAAAAAAAACATAATAAATGTAAAAAAAAAATTGAAACAAAAAGGAGGGACAAAAGTTTCTTTTTAGCATACAGCAGAAGACATTGTGAAATCTCTGTTTGCAACCAAAGTTACACAATGCACGTATTTCGAGGAGTCAGCAGCCCGGGGTCGTTCACTCGCTCGGCACGAGTTTATGGATGGTTTGCAGTGTATTTATAAGATCCCCCCCTCGGTGAAAGTAAACGTACATTTGTTCTGTGTGACGGGGCAAGAAAAACAAATGTTATTAGGCTATTTCCTGTGCTCGATGAATGTTTCTATAACAATCTAAAGCACTGTATTTTGCTCAGTATCAAAGTAGAGTGCCATCTAGTGACCAAACATGGTATTTTCTGTTTTAAATCAATTAAAATGGAATGCAATACCTTCCGCTGACTGCAGTGCAGGTCCTTTTGGCAGGCGCGTTGGGGTGCCATTAAAAATAAATGGCACTGCATCAAAACGCAATGGTTTCAATGTCCCTTATGGAAGCTAGAGGTGGAAGAATGTGTCACTATGACGTACTGAAGAGAACCTGTCTCATTGTTACCGATCAACATTTTCTTAATGAAAAGCTGGAACTCTATTGGATACGTTACATAACAGTAAAGCTGAATTTTAGAGTGTTCTGGACGTGTATAGCGAGTGATCTGGACGTGTATAGCGAGTGATCTGGACGTGTATAGCGAGTGATCTGGACGTGTATAGCGAGTGATCTGGGCGTGTATAGCGAGTGATCTGGGCGTGTATAGCGAGTGATCTGGGCGTGTATAGCGAGTGATCTGGACGTGTATAGCGAGCGATCTGGGCGTGTATAGCGAGTGATCTGGGCGTGTATAGCGAGCGATCTGGGCGTGTATAGCGAGTGATCTGGGCGTGTATAGCGAGTGATCTGGACGTGTATAGCGAGTGATCGGGACGGGTATAGCGAGTGATCGGGACGGGTATAGCGAGTGATCGGGACGGGTATAGCGAGTGATCGGGACGGGTATAGCGAGTGATCTGGACGTGTATAGCGAGTGATCTGGACGTGTATAGCGAGTGATCTGGACGTGTATAGCGAGTGATCTGGACGTGTATAGCGAGTGATCTGGACGTGTATAGCGAGTGATCTGGACGTGTATAGCGAGTGATCTGGACGTGTATAGCGAGTGATCTGGACGTGTATAGCGAGTGATCTGGACGTGTATAGCGAGTGATCTGGACGTGTATAGCGAGTGATCTGGACGTGTATAGCGAGTGATCTGGACGTGTATAGCGAGTGATCTGGACGTGTACAGCGAGTGATCTGGACGTGTATAGCGAGTGATCTGGACATGTATAGCGAGTGATCTGGACGTGTATAGTAGCGTTCCCCTCCTCCTATCCTCACTGTAGGGGGTGCACACAGTGCTGTCATTCCCGGCCTCTTCTAAAGGAAATCCTGCAGGTATCTGGAAGATGTTCACAGAGAAACATATGATAACATCACCCGGGGGGGGGGGGGGGCTCCACCCTTATCAGAGATGCTGGGAAATTATCAGCGTTTGCCTGAACTTCCAACAAAAAAGTATTTTCAGTAACAGGAAAGGAGATCAGAGCACAACAATGAGTAAGAAAAGGTTATGAAAACGTAACAAGTGACCAAGTAACAGAGTGAACTCAAAAATATCAAATGATCTGGACGTGTATAGTGAGTGATCTGGACGTGTATAGTGAGTGATCTGGACGTGTATAGTGAGTGATCTGGACGTGTATAGTGAGTGATCTGGACGTGTATAGTGAGTGATCTGGACGTGTATAGTGAGTGATCTGGACGTGTATAGTGAATGATCTGGACGTGTATAGCGAGGGATCTGGACGTGTATAGCGAGGGATCTGGACGTGCATAGTGAGCGATCTGGACGTGTATAGTGAGCGATCCTGGCGTGTATAGTAGTGTTCCCCTCCTCCCAGTGGTGTCAGGAGGGGAAGTGACTGGGGTTGTAGCCCTGAGTGGGCCCCCCAAAAACCCCCGGGTTTCATATTGCTAATTCAAATATATTATTACCCCCCAGTCCCAAGGCCTGGGGTTGGCCAGGAACTCGGGGCTATAAAGGGCCAGGCTGGCCTACCGGGATGGCGGGAGATTTCCTGGTAGGCCACTTGCCCTGGGGCCGCTTTGCAGGGCCGATCCCGGGGGTGCACGGGCTTCCTCTGAAGGGAAGGGGGGGGCAAGCGCCGCCAGAATACACAGAGCGGGGATCTCCCGCTTACCCAGCGCGGTGAAGTCCCGCATACTGGACCGGCTCCTATGATGGATGTCACACTGGTCCAATGCCGGGACGTGTGACATCATCATAGGAGCTGTGACTTAGTGTGACACTGCGGCCACACCGGGTAAGCAGGAGATCCCACTCTGGCAAGGCTGCATTGATGGGCACAGGTAAGGCTGCATTGATGGGCACTGATGAGGCTGCATTGATGGGCACTGGTGAGGCTGAGCTGATGGGCACTGGTGAGGCTGCATTGATGGGTATTGGTGAGGCTGCGTTAATGGGCAATGATCAGGCTGCATTGATGGCCACTGGTGAGGCTGCATTGATGGGGATTGGTGAGGCTGTATTGATGGGCACTGATGAGCCCACGTTGATGGGCACTGATCAGGCTGCATTGATGGGCACTGATCAGGCTGCATTGATGGGCACTGATCAGGCTGCATTGATGGGCACAGGTGAGGCTGCATTGATGGGCAGTGGTGAGGCTGCATTAAAAAGGATTGGTGATGCTGCATTGATGGGCACTGGTGAGGCTGCGTTGGTGGGCACTGGTGAGGCTGCGTTGATGGGCACTGGTGAAGCTGAATTGATGGGCACTGGTGAGGCTGCATTGATGGGTATTGGTGAGGCTGCGTTGATGGGCACTGATCAGGCTGCATTGATGGGCACTGATGAGGCTGCATTGATGGGTATTGGTGAGGCTGCGTTGATGGGCACTGATCAGGCTGCATTGATGGACACTGGTGAGGCTGCATTGATGGGCACTAATCAGGCTGCATTGATGAGGATTGGTGAGGCTGCATTGATGGGCACTGGTGAGCCAGGCAGCAACCAGCAAGTAAAAATAACCCCCATGATGCCAGGACTTTTTCCCACCTAGCAACACCCCTGCCTCCTCCTATCCTCACTGTAGGGGGTGCACATAGCCCTGTCATTCCCGGCCTCTTCTAATGGAAATCCTGCAGGTATCTGGACGATGTTTAAAAAGAAACATAAAAGAACATCACCGGGGGGAGGGGCTCCACCCTTATCAGAGATGCCGGGAAAATCTCAGCGTTTGCCTGAACTTCAACAGAAAAGTATTTTCAGTAGCAGGAAAGGAGATCAGAGCACAACAATGAGTAAGAAAAGGTGATGAAAACGTAACACTTTACCAGAGAAGAGATGTCCAAAACTCCATCGATACCGGCAAAATATAATGGAGACTATTAATAATCTGCTCCGAATTAAACTATCACCGGATCCTGGATTGTGTCTGTTAAATATAATGGAGGAATCTAATATATCGGAAAATGTGTTACAATAGTGAGAAGTTTGTTCCAGGCACGGAAACTAATTTCCTGATTTCCATATATCCACCCACAGTGGAAGAATAGAGAACCCAAATAAAAGAAGTAGTATTGAAAGAGAAATTCAATTTCCTACATAGAGGATGCCTAGGGAAATTCAAGACTATTTGGAAAGGCAGGTTAGAGACCGTGGGTCCTGAACTGTGAGAAACTTTAATGCATGGATTGGGAGATTATCTGGGGGTCCCGGGGTTGGGAGATTACCTGGGGGTCCCGGGGTTTGGAGATTATCTGGGGGGGACCAGGGATTATCTGGGGGGACCGGGGTTGGGAGATTATCTGGGGGGACCGGGATTGGGAGATTATCTGGGGGACAGGGGTTGGGAGATTATCTGGGGGGACTGGGGTTGGGAGATTATCTAGGGGGACAGGGGTTTGGAGATTTTCTGGGGGGACCGGGGTTGGGAGATTATCTGGGGGGACCGAGGTTGGGAGATTATCTGTGGGGACCGGGGTTGGGAAATTATCTGGGGGGTTGGGAGATTATCTGGGGGGACCGGGGTTGGGAGATTATCTGGGGGGACCGGGGTTGGCAGATTATCTGGGGGGACGGGGTTAGGAGACTATCTGGGGGGACCGGGGTTGGGAGATTATCTGGGGGGACCGGGGTTGGGAGATTATCTGGGGGGACCGGGGTTGGGAGATTATCTGGGGGGACCGGGGTTGGGAGATTATCTGGGGGGACCGGGGTTTGGAGATTATCTGGGGGGACCGGGGTTGGGAGATTATTTGGGGGGGACCGGGATTGGGAGATTATCTGGGGGACTGGGGGTTGGGAGATTATCTGGGGGGACCGGGGTAGGGAGATTATTTGGGGGGACCGGGATTGGGAGATTATCTGGGGGACCGGGGGTTGGGAGATTATCTGGGGGACCGGGGGTTGGGAGATTATCTGGGGGGACCGGGGGTTTGGAGATTATCTGGGGGGACTGGGTTGGGAGATTATCTGGGGGGACTGGGGGTTGGAAGATTATCTGGGGGGACCGGGGGTTGGGAGATTATCTGGGGGGACCGGGGTTGGGAGATTATCTGGGGGGACCGGTGTTGGGAGATTATCTGGGGGGACCGGGATTGGGAGATTATCTGGGGGACTGGGGTTGGGAGATTATCTGGGGGGACTGGGGTTGGGAGATTATCTGGGGGGCCGGGGGTTGGGAGATTATCTGGGGGGACTGGGGTTGGGAGATTATCTGGGGGGACCGGGGTTGGGAGATTATTTGGGGGGACCGGGATTGGGAGATTATATGGGGGACCGGGGGTTGGGAGATTATCTGGGGGGGGCGGGGTTTGGAGATTATCTGGGGGGACCGGGGGTTTGGAGATTATCTGGGGGGACCGGGGGTTGGGAAATTATCTGGGGGGTTGGGAGACTATAGACTATCTGGGGGGACCCAGGTTGGGAGATTATTTGAGGGGACCAGGGTTGGCAGATTATCTGGGGGGACGGGGTTAGGAGACTATCTGGGGGGACCGGGGTTGGGAGATTATTTGGGGGGACCAGGATTGGGAGATTATCTGGGGGACCGGGGGTTGGGAGATTATCTGGGGGGACCGGGGGTTGGGAGATTATCTGGGGGGACCGGGGTTTGGAGATTATCTGGGGGGACCGGGGGTTGGGAGATTATCTGGGGGGACCGGGGTTGGGAGATTATCTGGGGGGACTGGGGTTTGGAGATTATCTGGGGGGACCGGGGGTTTGGAGATTATCTGGGGGGACCGGGGGTTGGGAAATTATCTGGGGGGTTGGGAGACTATCTGGGGGGACCGGGGTTGGGAGATTATCTGGGGGGACCGGGGTTGGGAGATTATCTGGGGGGACCGAGGTTGGGAGATTATCTGTGGGGACCGGGGTTGGGAAATTATCTGGGGGGTTGGGAGATTATCTGGGGGGACCAGGGTTGGGAGATTATCTGGGGGGACCAGGGTTGGCAGATTATCTGGGGGGACCGGGGTTAGGAGACTATCTGGGGGGACCGGGGTTGGGAGATTATCTGGGGGACCGGGGTTGGGAGATTATTTGGGGGGACCGGGATTGGGAGATTATCTGGGGGACCGGGGGTTGGGAGATTATCTGGGGGGACCGGGGTTGGGAGATTATTTGGGGGGACCAGGATTGGGAGATTATCTGGGGGACCGGGGGTTGGGAGATTATCTGGGGGGACCGGGGTTGGGAGATTATCTGGGGGGACCGGGGGTTGGAAGATTATCTGGGGGGACCGGGGGTTGGAAGATTATCTGGGGGGACCGGGGTTGGGAGATTATCTGGGGGGACCGGGGTTGGGAGATTATCTGGGGGACTGGGGTTATGAGATTATCTGTGGGGACTGGGGGTTTGGAGGTTATGTGGGGGGGCCGGGGTTTGGAGATTATCTGGGGGGACTGGGGTTGGGAGATTATCTGGGGGGACGGGGGTTGGGAGATTATCTGGGGAGACCGGGTTGGGAGATTATTTGGGGGGACCGGAATTGGGAGATTATCTGGGGGGACCGGGGTTGGGAGATTATCTGGGGGGACCGGGGTTGGGAGATTATCTGAGGGGACCGGGGGTTGGGAGATTATCTGGGGGGACCGGGGTTGGGAGATTATTTGGGGGGACCGGAATTGGGAGATTATCTGGGGGACCGGGGTTTGGAGATTATCTGGGGGGACCGGGGTTGGGAGATTATATGGGGGGACCGGGGTTGGGAGATTATATGGGGGGACCGGGGTTGGGAGATTATCTGGGGGGACCGGGATTGGGAGATTATCTGGGGGACTGGGGTTATGAGATTATCTGTGGGGACTGGGGGTTTGGAGGTTATGTGGGGGGGCCGGGGTTTGGAGATTATCTGGGGGGACTGGGGTTGGGAGATTATCTGGGGGGACCGGGGGTTGGGAGATTATCTGGGGAGACCGGGGTTGGGAGATTATTTGGGGGGACCGGAATTGGGAGATTATCTGGGGGGACCGGGGTTGGGAGATTATCTGGGGGGACCGGGGTTGGGAGATTATCTGAGGGGACCGGGGGTTGGGAGATTATCTGGGGGGACCGGGGTTGGGAGATTATTTGGGGGGACCGGAATTGGGAGATTATCTGGGGGACCGGGGTTTGGAGATTATCTGGGGGGACCGGGGTTGGGAGATTATATGGGGGGACCGGGGTTGGGAGATTATATGGGGGGACCGGGGTTGGGAGATTATCTGGGGGGACCGGGGTTGGGAGATTATATGGGGGGACCGGGGTTGGGAGATTATCTGGGGGGACCGGGGGTTGGGAGATTATCTGGGGGGACCGGGGGTTGGGAGATTATCTGGGGGGACCGGGGGTTGGGAGATTATCTGGGGGGACCGGGGTTTGGAGAAGGTAATTTTCATTTTTCAATTTTACTTTTTATTTTTTAGTTTTTTTAATGGTGTATATGGGTTATTAAATGTAATGTGATTGTTAGTCGCAGTTGGGCAATGTGAATATGTTAGATGTAAGTTGTAATGTTGTATGGAAAAAAAATATTTAATAAAGATCACTGAATTTAAAGAGAAGAGATCTCAGAAATTTCATGATAGCGCAGTGCGGGGCATATCAGGATATCGCAGTGTGGGCATATCGGGATATCAAAGTGTTGGGATATCACAGTGTGGGTGTAGCAGGATATCACAGTGTGAATATATTAGGCTATCACAGTGTTGGCATATCGGGATATCACAGTGTTGGTATATCGGAATACCACAGTGTGGGTATATTGGGATATCACAGTGTTGGTATATCGGGATACCACAGTGTTGGGATATCACAGGGTGGGTGTAGCAGGATATCACAGTGTGAATATATTAGGCTATCACAGTGTTGGCATATCGGGATATCACAGTGTTGGTATATCGGGATACCACAGTGTTGGGATATCACAGTGTGGGTGTAGCAGGATATCACAGTGTGAATATATCAGGCTATCACAGTGTTGGCATATCGGAATATCACAGTGTTGGTATATTGGGATATCACAGTGTTGGGATATCACAGTGTGGGTAAATCAGGATATCACAGTGTGGGTATATTGGGATATCACATTGTTGGTATATCAGGATACCACAGTGTTGGTATATCGGGATATCACAGTGTGGGTGTAGCAGGCTATCACAGTGTTGGCATATCGGGATATCACAGTGTTGGTATATCGGGATATCACAGTGTTGGTATATCAGGATATCACAGTGTTGCTATATCAGGATATCACAGTGTTGGTATTTCGGGATATCACAGTGCGGGTATATAAGGATATCACAGTGCGGATACATCAGGATATCACAGTGTTGGTGTAGCAGAATATTATAGGGTCCCTTAAAAGCCCACAATGAAAAAACACAGAAAAAAAACCTTAAAGTAGAAGTAACGGCATTTTTTTTTGCCATTTTGGAGAGGGTATGGGAGGGTTATAACCTCTGTGGTAGTTTTTTTTTTTTTTTGACAGCTGTGTCCCATTTGGGAGATTTGCCTTCACTTCCTGTCTCATATCCACTACAGGAAGTGAGATAAAATACCTCCAAATCAAGCTGCAATCAATCCTTAGCGTTACACAAATGCACGTAAAAGCGCAATATTCTGTGTGTTTCCAAATCACGTGAAAAAGTCCCGCCATGCCTGCGTTGCCATTCAATATTAATAGCAGCCCAAATGCAGCAAAAAAACACACACTTGTTTTGTGAAAAAATGTGTAACAAAAACAGCAGGGGTTCTAATCCCTCTTCACTCTATCCAAAAAAAATAAAATAAAACGTTTTGTCGTTCGTTACACTTTCATTTTCCCTCCCCCACTGACTCCACAGATTTTCGTCAAAATGGCGCCAATTCGCTGAAAACTCTTAATGCCAAAACAAACCCATATAAGTTGTTTGCGGGATCAATGCGATCCATTTCCAAGAATTACAGATTTTTTTAATTATTATTTTAATGGCAAATGAGCAAAAAAAATTAAAAATAAATCTCCCAGTTTCGCAAATGATTCTTTTATATAAATAGCGCTAATCTACGTACAAAGTATCAGTTCTGTCTGCCATTTAAATTGTGTGGTGCCCGGAATTTCATTGGAAAACACTTGTTGGGGTGTCGATCTGATGGGTCACCATGGTTCCTCCCCCCCCCCCCCCCCTAATCCTGGAAGAGGTCCTAATGCTCCCTCAGACTTTGGCTAGAGTTCCCCTTTAAGTGTAGAGTAGACTGTCGTTGCACGTAGATTGTTGTCGGCGTGTGGGCAGCAGAGGAAGGAGCGTCACTTTGTAATTCCTCTGTTTCCGGGAGATGAAGAGAGTCAGCAGAATAAATGGGAAACAAAAAAAAAAAAAGAGTTCTGCTCATTGTCCCTTTTGTCAGAGGCTGCATTATGTGACATTTCTCGGGGACTGGCAGGACGGAGCACCCTGCATGGCCTCAGGATTGTCCCATCTGACCATACCGACCAGGACTGTGCCTGGGACTACTACAGACACTGGTAAGAGTTCCACCTTATGGGGCTTCCTGTCCATCTTCTAGACCAGAACCCCTCTGTTCCTGATCCTCTACCACCATCTCCCTGTCCTTCTTCTGGGCCCAGAGCTCTCTGTCCCTCTTAGGACCAAAACCCCTTTTGTTCCAATTCTAGAATCAAATCCCTCTGCCTCTTTTTCTCCACCATGATTCTTCTGTCCTTCTTCTGGACCTGATCCAATAACCTCTGTCCCTCTTCTAGACCCAATCCCCTCTGTTTCTCTTTTGGATCCAATCCCCTCTGTTCTTCTAGATGCAAGTCCTTCTTCTGGACCTGATGCCCTATTTCTCTCTTCTCAATCCAATCCTCCCTGTTCTGATAAATACAAACCCATCTGTTCTTCGGGACCTTATTCATTTTGTTCCTCTTCTGGACCTCATCCCTTCTGGACCTCATCCCTTCTGTCCCTTTTCTGGACCTCATACCTTCTGTCCTTCTGGACCTCATTCCCTCTGTCCCTTTTCTGGACCTCATCCCTTCTGTCCTTCTGGACCTCATCCCTTCTGTCCTTCTGGACCTCAACCCTTCTGTCCTTCTGGACCTCATCCCTTCTGTCCTTCTGGACCTCATACCTTCTGTCCTTCTGGACCTCATTAATTCTGTCCTTCTGGACCTCATCCCCTCTGTCCCTTTTCTGGACCTCACCCCTTCCGTCCTTCTGGACCTCATTCCCTCTGTCCCTTTTCTGGACCTCATCGCTTCCTTCCTTCTTCTGGACCTCATTCCCTCTGTCCCTTTTCTGGACCTCATCGCTTCCTTCCTTCTTCTGGACCTCATTCCCTCTGTCCCTTTTCTGGACCTCACCCCTTCCATCTTTCTTCTGGACCTCATCCCCTCTGTCCCTTTTCTGGACCTCATCCCTTCCATCTTTCTTCTGGACCTCATCCCCTCTGTCCCTTTTCTGGACCTCATCCCCTCTGTCCCTTTTCTGGACCTCACCCCTTCCATCCTTCTTCTGGACCTCATCCCCACTGTCCCTTTTCTGGACTTTAGCCCTTCCGTTCTTTTTCTGGACCTCATTTCCTCTGTCCTTTTTCTGGACCTCACCCCTTCCGTCCTTTTTATGGACCTCAGTCCCTTTTCTGGACCTCACCCCTTCCGTCCTTCTTCTGGATCTGATCTCCTCTGTCCCTCTTCAGTATCTGATCTCCTCTGTCCCTCTTCAGTATCTGATCCCCTCTGTCCCTCTTCAGTATCTGATCCCCTCTGTCCCTCTTCAGTATCTGATCCCCTCTGTCCCTCTTTTAGATCTGATCCCCGCTGTCCCTCTTTAGTATCTGATCTCCTCTGTCCCTCATCTAGATCTGATCTCCTCTGTCCCTCTTCAGGATCTGATCTCCTCTGTCCCTCATCTAGATCTGATCTCCTCTGTCCCTCTTCTGGATCTGATCTCCTTTGTCCCTCTTCTGGATCTGATCCCCTCTGTCTCTCTTCTGGATCTGATCCCCTCTGTCCCTCATCTAGATCTGATCCCCGCTGTCCCTCTTCAGTATCTGATCTCCTCTGTCCCCCTTCTGGCTCTGATCTCCTCTGTCCCTCTTCAGTATCTGATCTCCTCTGTCCCTCTTCAGGGTCTGATCTCCTCTGTCCCTCTTCTGGATCTGATCCCCTCTGTCCCTATTCAGTATCTGATCCCCTCTGTCCCTCTTCTGGATCTGATCCCCTCTGTCCCTCATCTTGATCTAATCCCCGCTGTCCCTCTTCAGTATCTGATCTCCTCTGTCCCTCTTCAGGATCTGATCTCCTCTGTCCCTCTTCTGGCTCTGATCTCCTCTGTCCCTCTTCAGAATCTGATCCCCGCTGTCCCTCTTCAGTATCTGATCTCCTCTGTCCCTCTTCAGTATCTGATCTCCTCTGTCCCTCTTCGGGATCTGATCCCCTCTGTCCCTCTCCAGGATCTGATCTCCTCTGTCCCTCATCTAGATCTGATCTCCTCTGTCCCTCTTCTAGATCTGATCTCCTCTGTCCCTCTTCTAGATCTGATCTCCTCTGTCCCTCTTCTAGATCTGATCTCCTCTGTCCCTCTTCAGTATCTGATCTCCTCTGTCCCTCTTCAGTATCTGATCTCCTCTGTCCCTCATCTAGATCGGATCTCCTCTGTCCCTCTTCTGGATCTGATCTCCTCTGTCCCTCTTCGGTATCTGATCTCCTCTGTCCCTATTCAGTATCTGATCCCCTCTGTCCCTCTTCTAGATCTGATCTCCTCTGTCCCTCTTCTAGATCTGATCTCCTCTGTCCCTCTTCAGTATCTGATCTCCTCTGTCCCTCTTCAGTATCTGATCTCCTCTGTCCCTCTTCTGGATCTGATCCCCTCTGTCCCTCTTCAGGATCTGATGCCCTCTGTCCCTCATCTAGATCTGATCCCCTCTGTCCCTCATCTAGATCTGATCCCCGCTGTCCCTCTTCTAGATCTGATCTCCTCTGTCCCTCTTCTAGATCTGATCTCCTCTGTCCCTCTTCTGGATCTGATCTCCTCTGTCCCTCTTCTAGATCTGAGCTCCTCTGTCCCTCTTCTAGATCTGATCTCCTCTGTCCCTCTTCTAGATCTGATCTCCTCTGTCCCTCTTCTAGATCTGATCTCCTCTGTCCCTCTTCTAGATCTGATCTCCTCTGTCCCTCTTCAGTATCTGATCTCCTCTGTCCCTCTTCAGTATCTGATCTCATCTGTCCCTCTTCTAGATCTGATCTCCTCTGTCCCTCTTCTGGATCTGATCTCCTCTGTCCCTCTTCTAGATCTGATCTCCTCTGTCCCTCTTCAGGATCTGATCTCCTCTGTCCCTCTTCTAGATCTGATCTCCTCTGTCCCTCTTCAGTATCTGATCTCCTCTGTCCCTCTTCAGTATCTGATCCCCTCTGTCCCTCTTCTGGATCTGCTCTCCTCTGTCCCTCATCTAGATCTGATCTCCTCTGTCCCTCTTCAGGATCTGATCTCCTCTGTCCCTCATCTAGATCTGATCCCCTCTGTCCCTCTTCTGGATCTGATCTCCTCTGTCCCTCTTCTGGATCTGATCTCCTCTGTCCCTCTTCTGGATCTGATCTCCTCTGTCCCTCTTCTAGATCTGATCTCCTCTGTCCCTCTTCAGGATCTGATCTCCTCTGTCCCTCTTCTAGATCTGATCTCCTCTGTCCCTCTTCAGTATCTGATCTCCTCTGTCCCTCTTCTAGATCTGATCTCCTCTGTCCCTCTTCTAGATCTGCTCTCCTCTGTCCCTCATCTAGATCTGATCTCCTCTGTCCCTCTTCAGGATCTGATCTCCTCTGTCCCTCTTCAGGATCTGATCTCCTCTGTCCCTCATCTAGATCTGATCCCCTCTGTCCCTCTTCTGGATCTGATCTCCTCTGTCCCTCTTCTGGATCTGATCTCCTCTGTCCCTCTTCTGGAACTGATCCCCTCTGTCCCTCTTCAGTATCTGATCTCCTCTGTCCCTCATCTAGATCTGATCTCCTCTGTCCCTCTTCAGGATCTGATCTCCTCTGTCCCTCTTCAGGATCTGATCTCCTCTGTCCCTCTTCTAGATCTGATCTCCTCTGTCCCTCTTCTAGATCTGATCTCCTCTGTCCCTCTTCTGGATCTGATCTCCTCTGTCCCTCTTCTAGATCTGAGCTCCTCTGTCCCTCTTCTAGATCTGATCTCCTCTGTCCCTCTTCTAGATCTGATCTCCTCTGTCCCTCTTCTAGATCTGATCTCCTCTGTCCCTCTTCTAGATCTGATCTCCTCTGTCCCTCTTCAGTATCTGATCTCCTCTGTCCCTCTTCAGTATCTGATCTCATCTGTCCCTCTTCTAGATCTGATCTCCTCTGTCCCTCTTCTGGATCTGATCTCCTCTGTCCCTCTTCTAGATCTGATCTCCTCTGTCCCTCTCAGGATCTGATCTCCTCTGTCCCTCTTCTAGATCTGATCTCCTCTGTCCCTCTTCAGTATCTGATCTCCTCTGTCCCTCTTCAGTATCTGATCCCCTCTGTCCCTCTTCTGGATCTGCTCTCCTCTGTCCCTCATCTAGATCTGATCTCCTCTGTCCCTCTTCAGGATCTGATCTCCTCTGTCCCTCATCTAGATCTGATCCCCTCTGTCCCTCTTCTGGATCTGATCTCCTCTGTCCCTCTTCTGGATCTGATCTCCTCTGTCCCTCTTCTGGATCTGATCTCCTCTGTCCCTCTTCTAGATCTGATCTCCTCTGTCCCTCTTCAGGATCTGATCTCCTCTGTCCCTCTTCTAGATCTGATCTCCTCTGTCCCTCTTCAGTATCTGATCTCCTCTGTCCCTCTTCTAGATCTGATCTCCTCTGTCCCTCTTCTAGATCTGCTCTCCTCTGTCCCTCATCTAGATCTGATCTCCTCTGTCCCTCTTCAGGATCTGATCTCCTCTGTCCCTCTTCAGGATCTGATCTCCTCTGTCCCTCATCTAGATCTGATCCCCTCTGTCCCTCTTCTGGATCTGATCTCCTCTGTCCCTCTTCTGGATCTGATCTCCTCTGTCCCTCATCTGGATCTGATCTGGTCTGTCCCTCTTCTGGATCTGATCTCCTCTGTCCCTCTTCTAGATCTGATCTCCTCTGTCCCTCTTCAGTATCTGATCTCCTCTGTCCCTCTTCTAGATCTGATCTCCTCTGTCCCTCTTCTAGATCTGATCTCCTCTGTCCCTCTTCTAGATCTGATCTCCTCTGTCCCTCTTCTGGATCTGATCTCCTCTGTCCCTCTTCTAGATCTGAGCTCCTCTGTCCCTCTTCTAGATCTGATCTCCTCTGTCCCTCTTCTAGATCTGATCTCCTCTGTCCCTCTTCTAGATCTGATCTCCTCTGTCCCTCTTCTAGATCTGATCTCCTCTGTCCCTCTTCAGTATCTGATCTCCTCTGTCCCTCTTCAGTATCTGATCTCATCTGTCCCTCTTCTAGATCTGATCTCCTCTGTCCCTCTTCAGGATCTGATCTCCTCTGTCCCTCTTCTAGATCTGATCTCCTCTGTCCCTCTTCAGTATCTGATCTCCTCTGTCCCTCTTCAGTATCTGATCCCCTCTGTCCCTCTTCTGGATCTGCTCTCCTCTGTCCCTCATCTAGATCTGATCTCCTCTGTCCCTCTTCAGGATCTGATCTCCTCTGTCCCTCATCTAGATCTGATCCCCTCTGTCCCTCTTCTGGATCTGATCTCCTCTGTCCCTCTTCTGGATCTGATCTCCTCTGTCCCTCTTCTAGATCTGATCTCCTCTGTCCCTCTCCAGGATCTGATCTCCTCTGTCCCTCTTCTAGATCTGATCTCCTCTGTCCCTCTTCAGTATCTGATCTCCTCTGTCCCTCTTCTAGATCTGATCTCCTCTGTCCCTCTTCTAGATCTGCTCTCCTCTGTCCCTCATCTAGATCTGATCTCCTCTGTCCCTCTTCAGGATCTGATCTCCTCTGTCCCTCTTCAGGATCTGATCTCCTCTGTCCCTCATCTAGATCTGATCCCCTCTGTCCCTCTTCTGGATCTGATCCCCTCTGTCCCTCTTCTGGATCTGATCTCCTCTGTCCCTCTTCTGGATCTGATCTCCTCTGTCCCTCATCTAGATCTGATCTGGTCTGTCCCTCTTCTGGATCTGATCTCCTCTGTCCCTCTTCTAGATCTGATCTCCTCTGTCCCTCTTCAGTATCTGATCTCCTCTGTCCCTCTTCTAGATCTGATCTCCTCTGTCCCTCTTCTAGATCTGATCTCCTCTGTCCCTCTTCAGTATCTGATCTCCTCTGTCCCTCTTCAGTATCTGATCCCCTCTGTCCCTCTTCTGGATCTGCTCTCCTCTGTCCCTCATCTAGATCTGATCTCCTCTGTCCCTCTTCAGGATCTGATCTCCTCTGTCCCTCATCTAGATCTGATCCCCTCTGTCCCTCTTCTGGATCTGATCTCCTCTGTCCCTCTTCTGGATCTGATCTCCTCTGTCCCTCTTCTAGATCTGATCTCCTCTGTCCCTCTCCAGGATCTGATCTCCTCTGTCCCTCTTCTAGATCTGATCTCCTCTGTCCCTCTTCAGTATCTGATCTCCTCTGTCCCTCTTCAGTATCTGATCTCCTCTGTCCCTCTTCAGTATCTGATCTCCTCTGTCCCTCATCTAGATCTGATCTCCTCTGTCCCTCATCTAGATCTGATCTCCTTTGTCCCTCTTCTGGATCTGATCTCCTCTGTCCCTCTTTAGTATCTGATCCCCTCTGTCCCTCTTCAGTATCTGATCCCCTCTGTCCCTCTTTTAGATCTGATCCCCGCTGTCCCTCTTCAGGATCTGATCTCCTCTGTCCCTCTTCTAGATCTGATCTCCTCTGTCCCTCATCTAGATCTGATCTCCTCTGTCCCTCTTCTGGATCTGATCTCCTCTGTCCCTCTTCAGGATCTGATCTCCTCTGTCCCTCTTCTGGATCCGATCTCCTCTGTCCCTCTTCTAGATCTGATCTCCTCTGTCCCTCTTCTAGATCTGATCTCCTCTGTCCCTCTTCTAGATCTGATCTGCTCTGTCCCTCTTCTAGATCTGATCCCCTCTGTCCCACTTCAGGATCTGATCTCCTCTGTCCCACTTCAGGATCTGATCTCCTCTGTCCCTCTTCTAGATCTGATCTCCTCTGTCCCTCTTCAGTATCTGATCTCCTCTGTCCCTCATCTAGATCTGATCTCCTCTGTCCCTCTTCAGTATCTGATCCCCTCTGTCCCTCATCTAGATCTGATCCCCGCTGTCCCTCTTCTAGATCTGATCTCCTCTGTCACGCTTGTGGATCCATTTTTTTATTAAACAGACATAACAAAACATTGTCAATGATATAAATATCAGATGAAATGTGAGGACTGAGGAGATGAGAGAAGTTGTTGCTTGTGGTTTATACATGAATAGTGATGGAACTGACGTTGCTCGTGACGCTCTGAATAAAGTGTTCACTGTACTTGTATGGAGAAGTATCCTGTTCTCTTTGAATTGCTTCCTTTGTGTGAAATCCCTGGTGTCCCTGCCAGTCCCTCTGCTTTCCTATTAAAAACTGACCACACTAGAGATGAGAGCTCAGCGTGGTCAGTTCTCTAGCTACGCTCAAACTCAGTGTACTCTCCTCCAATGATCACACTTGTCCGGACACCCCCCCCCCCCCCAGCACAGCCATTCACTGGGAAGTTCAGTGTAGTGCTGTCCCACCCTCCCCCCCCCCAGCTCTTATACAGCTGAGAACAGGGGGAATGTGATCACTTAAAAAAAAGGGAAAAAAAATGTATATATATATATATATATATATATATATATATATATATATATATATATATATACATTGATATTTTTGATACTAATGTCATATTTTTCTGTAAGACTACATTAGACTATGCAGATGCATGGGGAACAGCCCTGAAGAAGCTGTAATCCAGACTGCGAAACGCGTTGCCTACCCAATACACACAAGCATCTGTTCAAGTTCTTTGAAAATGAGTACTAATTTCGGTCATTGGTGTTATCACTAATACTGTTTTAAATTGTATATTTTTGTAATAAATGATATATTCTTTGAATTACCCTTGTGGTTGTGACAGAAATTTGCATCCTTAGGAATCCCAATTGTCCTTGAGGGACAGATTTTGATCTGCTCTCTCTGAAACCTCTTTTATTTATTCTATATCAGGGATGTGGATGCAAAATTCTATCCCTAGAATCTGTCCAAAAAAATACTTTCATATATATATATATATATATATATATATTATACATATACACTATATTACCAAAAGTATTGGGACACCTGCCTTTACACACACACATGAGTCTTAGTCCGTAGGGTTTAATATTGAGTTGGCCCACCCTTTGCAGCTATAACAGCTTTGACTCTTCTGGGAAGGCCGTCCACAAGGTTTAGCAGTGTGTCTATGGGGAATGTTTGACCATTACCAATAAAACAAGGTCCATAAAGTCATAGATGAGCGAGTTTGGGGTGAAGGAACTTGACTGGCCTGCACAGAGTCCTGACCTCAACCCGATAGAACACCTTTGGGATGAATTAGAGCGGAGGCTGTGAGCCAGGCCTTCTCGTCTAGAACAGATTCAACTCTTCTGGGAAGGCCGTCCACAAGGTTTAGCAGTGTGTCTATGGGAATGTTTGACCATCACCAAGCAAGGTCCATAAAGACATGCATGAGCGAGTTTGGGGTGGAGGAACTTGACTGGCCTGCACAGAGTCCTGACCTCAACACGATAGAACACCTTTGGGATGAATAAGAGCGAAGACTGCGAGCAAGGCCTTCTCATCTAGAACAGCTTCAACTCTTCTGGGAAGGCCGTCCACAAGGTTTAGCAGTGTGTCTATGGGAATGTTTGACCATAACCAATAAAACAAGGTCCATAAAGTCATAGATGAGCGAGTTTGGGGTGAAGGAACTTGACTGGCCTGCACAGAGTCCTGACCTCAACACGATAGAACACCTTTGGGATGAATTAGAGCGGAGGCTGTGAGCCAGGCCTTCTCGTCTATAACAGCTTCAACTCTTCTGGGAAGGCCGTCCACAAGGTTTAGCAGTGTGTCTATGGGAATGTTTGACCATTCTTCCAGAAGGGCATTTGTTAGGTCAGGCACTGATGTTGGACGAGAAGGCCTGGCTTGCGGTCTCTGCTCTAATTCATCCCAAAGGTGTTCTATCAGGTTGAGGTCAGGACTCTGTGCAGGCCAGTCACGTTCCTCCACCCCAAACTCGCTCATCCATGTCTTTATGGACCTTGCTTTGTGCACTGGTGGGCAGTCATGTTGGAACAGGAAGGGGCCGTCCTTAAACTGTTCCCACAAAGTTGGGAGCATGAAATTGTCCAAAATGTCTTGGTATGCTGACGCCTTAAGAGTTCAGTTCACTGGAACTAAGGGACCAAACCAACTTCTGAAAAACAACCCCACACCATAATCTCCCCTCCACCAAATGATTTGGACCAGTGTACAAAGCAAGGTCCATAAAGACATGGATGAGTGCGTTTGGGTGGAGGAACTTGACTGGTCTGCACAGAGTCCTGACCTCAACACGATATAACCCCTTTGGGATGAATTAGAGCGGAGGCTGTGAGCCAGGCCTTCTCATCCAACATCAGTGCCTGACCTGACAAATGCTCTTCTGGAAGAATGGTCAAACATTCCCATAGACACACTCCTAAACCTTGTGGACGGCCTTCCCAGAAGAGTTGAAGCTGTTACAGATGAGAAGGCCTGGCTCGCAGTCGCCACACTAATTTATCACAAAGTTGTTCTATCGGGTTGAGGTCAGGACTCTGTGCAGGCCAGTCAATTTGGTCAACCCCAAACTCACTCATCTATGACTTTATGGACCTTGCTTTATTGGTGATGGTCAAACATTCCCACAGACACACTGCTAAACCTTGTGGACGGCCTTCCCAGAAAAGTTGAAGCTGTTACAGATGAGAAGGCCTGGCTCGCAGTCTCCGCTCCAATTTATCACAAAGGTGTTCTATCGGGTTGAGGTCAGGACTCTGTGCAGGCCAGTCAATTTGGTCAACCCCAAACTCGCTCATCCATGTCTTTATGGACCTTGCTTTATTGGTGATGGTCAAACATTCCCATAGACACGCTGCTAAACCTTGTGGACGGCCTTCCCAGAAGAGATGAAGCTGTTATAGCTGCAAAGGGTGGGGCCAACTCAATGTTGAACCCTACGGACTAAGACTGGGATGCCATTAAAATTCATGTGTGTGTAAAGGGAGGCGTCTCAATACTTCTAGTAATATAGTGTATATATGTATATATATATATATATATATATATATATATATATATATATATATTATATATATATATATATATATATATATATATATATATATATATATATATATATATTAATTAATAATAATAAAATAAAACAAATATATATATATACATACATATACACAAATGTTTTGCTTTTCATTTCTATTTTAACCACTTAAGGACCGGAAGGATTTGCCCCCTTAATGACCAGGCCATTTTTTTGCGATTCGGCACTGCGTCGCTTTTACTGACAATTGCGCGGTCGTGTGACGTTGCACCCAAACAAAATTTATATCTTTTTTTTCCCCCGCAAATAGAGCTTTCTTTTGGTGGCGGCTGGTCGGCAAGCGGTTAAACTGAACAGGTTGTTTTATAAGGTGCGGTTTTACAATTTTACGTTGTTTGTCGCCGTTGCGCGGGTCTGCACAATTGTTTTTTTTTTTAATTCTATTGTTTATTTTAAAAATATTTTTTTATACACAAACATATACAAGAAACATATCTTAGTTATATATCGTTTCATTTTATATCTGGTTATACATATACACGAAAAAAAAAAAAAAAAAACAATTGCACAATTGTTAAGCCTGAAATGTTAGGTGTCTATTTACTCTCCGTAACATCGTCATTTATATTTTACAATTAAAAATTGGGGTTCGTATTGTGGTGTTTGCATTAAAATTCCAAAAAGTGTATTTTTTTTTTCCAAAAAAAAAAAATAGCATTTGAAAAAAAAAAAAATAATAATTGCAACACCCACTAATTTATTCTCTAGGGCCTGTGCTTTAAAAAAAAAATATCTAATGTTTCTTATGCCACGTACACGCGATCGGACTATCTGGCGTACTTAGTCCGATGGACTTAGTCCGGTGGACAACCCGCCGGACTTTCCAGCGGAGGTCAGCCGGACATTCCGAACGCGCGGACTTGCCCACACACGCCCGGACTTTTCCGGCGGACTAGATCCAGAGTTTTGGCGGAGATCCGCCGGACTTTTGAAATGAACGGACTTGCCGACACACGGAGTAAAGTCGCGTGACAGACGTGACTCCAGGTAGACGGGACTAGCGAAGGAAGTCAATGCCGCCGCCTCCATAGGCGACATTGACACCTCGCTAGCCCCGTCACCTGGTATGGATTTAAAGGGGAATCCCTACGCCGAAAAAACAGCGTGGGGGTCCCCCCCAAATCCATACCAGACCCTTATCCGAGCACGCACCCTGGCTGGTCAGGAAAGGGGGTGGGGACGAGCCAGTGCCCCCACTCCTGAGCCGTACCAGGCCGCGTGCCCTCAACAGGGGGAGCCCCGTCGCCTGGTATGGATTTAAAGGGGAATCCCTACGCCGAAAAAACAGCGTGGGGGTCCCCCAAACCATATCAGACCCTTATCCGAGCACGCAGCCCAGCCGGTCAGGAAAGGGGGTGGGGACGAGCGAGCGCCCCTCCCCCTTCCTGAGCCGTACCAGACCGCGTGCCCTCAACATGGGGAGCCCCGTCACCTGGTATGGATTTAAAGGGGAATCCCTACGCCGAAAAAACAGCGTGGAGGTCCCCCCAAAGTCCATACCAGACCCTTATCCGAGCACGCAGCCCGGCCGGTCAGGAAAGGGGGTGGGGACGAGCCAGTGCCCCCACTCCTGAGCCGTACCAGGCCGCGTGCCCTCAACATGGGGAGCCCCGTCGCCTGGTATGGATTTAAAGGGGAATCCCTACGCCGAAAAAACAGCGTGGGGGTCCCCCCAAAGTCCATACCAGACCCTTATCCGAGCACGCAGCCCGGCCGGTCAGGAAAGGGGGTGGGGACGAGCCAGTGCCCCCACTCCTGAGCCGTACCAGGCCGCGTGCCCTCAACATGGGGAGCCCCGTCGCCTGGTATGGATTTAAAGGGGAATCCCTACGCCGAAAAAACAGCGTGGGGGTCCCCCAAACCATATCAGACCCTTATCCGAGCACGCAGCCCAGCCGGTCAGGAAAGGGGATGGGGACGAGCGAGCGCCCCTCCCCCTTCCTGAGCCGTACCAGACCGCGTGCCCTCAACATGGGGAGCCCCGTCACCTGGTATGGATTTAAAGGGTAATCCCTACGCCGAAAAAACAGCGTGGAGGTCCCCCCAAAGTCCATACCAGACCATTATCCGAGCACGCAGCCCGGCCGGTCAGGAAAGGGGATGGGGACGAGTGAGCGCCCCCCCCCCTCCTGATCTGTACCAGGACGCGTGCCCTCAACATGGCCCCCCCACCCCAAAGCACCTTGTCCCAATGTTAATGAGGACAAGGGCCTCTTCCCGACAACCCTGGCCTTTGGTTATTGGGGGCTGTGGGCGGGGGGCTTATCGGAATCCGGGAGCCCCCTTTAATAAGGGGGCCCCCAGATCCCGGCCACCCCACCCTATGTGAATGAGTTTTTTCGGCGTAGGGATTCCACTTTAATTCCATACCAGGCGACGGGGCTAGCAAGGTGTCAATCTCGCCGATCAAGGCGGCGGCATTGGCTTCCTTCGCTAGTCCCGTCTACCTGGAGTCACGTTCTAAATGAACGGACTTTACCCCGCGTGTGGGGCAAGTCCGTTCATTTCAGAAGTCCGGCGGACTAGCACACAGACGGCCGGATTGTCCGCCGGACTCGATAATTTTGAGTCAAAACTTCTTTCTAAGTCCGCCGGACCTTTGGGAAGAAAAAGTCCGCCGGCGCCCACACATGGGCGGATTGCCCGGCGGATAGTCCGATCGTGTGTACGCGGCATAAGTCATTTCTTAGCAAAAAAAAAAATACTGATTGTTACATGAAAACCAAAAGTGTCAAAAAATGGCCCCGGGGCCCTTGTGTGATTTCCTTGTGTGCAGTGATAACAGAAGGAGGAATTCCTCCCCTCCAGCGATCCCAGTCCGCACCGCGTTCTATTCACATTCTCCGCTTGTTCAGATGATGAGATCCAGTTGAATAAATAATAGACATGTGCAATTCGTTTCGTTTTTCGTTAAAATTCGTTATACTCGTTCATTCGTTATCGTATGAATGAACGAACGATTCGCTAAAAATTTTAACGAATAACGAATGTTCGAATCGAACGAATCCGAAAAACAACGAAAATCCGAAAAAAACTAATTAGAAACAATGAAACTACGAAAGAAGAAAATCCGAAAAACGAAAACAGGAACAACGAAAATCAAAATGAACGAAAAAATTCGTACATTCGTAACTTTCTTTTTTTGTTGAATTGGTAATTTTCCGTGTCTCTTACAATGGCGCTGCTTAACGTGCTTCGAATGGATTGAACGAAAAAATTCGTACATTCGTAACTTTTTTTTTTTTTGCGATTCGTAATTTTCCGTGTCTCTTACAATGGCGCTGCTTAACGTGCTTCGAATGGATTGAACGAAAAAATTCGTACATTCGTAACTTTTTTTTTTTTTGCGATTCGTAATTTTCCGTGTCTCTTACAATGGCGCTGCTTAACGTGCTTCGAATGGATTGAACGAAAAAATTCGTACATTCGTAACTTTTTTTTTTTTTTCGATTCGTAATTTTCCGTGTCTCTTACAATGGCGCTGCTTAATGTGCTTCGAATGGATTGAACGAAAAAATTCGTACATTCGTAACTTTTTTTTTTCTTTTTTCGATTTGTAATTTTCCGTGTCTCCTACAATGGTGCTGCTTAACGTGCTTCGAAAGGATTGAACGAAAAAATTCGTACATTCGTAACTTTTTTTTTTTGCGATTCGTAATTTTCCATGTCTCTTACAATGGCGCTGCTTAACGTGCTTCGAATGGATTGAACGAAAAAATTCGTACATTCGTAACTTTTTTTTTTTTTTTTTTCGATTCGTAATTTTCCGTGTCTCTTACAATGGCGCTGCTTAATGTGCTTCGAATGGATTGAATGAAAAAATTTGTACATTCGACTCTTTTTTTTTTTTTTCTTGCGGTTCGTAATTTTCCGTGTCTCTTACAATGGCGCTGCTTAACGTGCTTCGAATGGATTGAACGAAAAAATTCGTACATTCGTAACTTTTTTTTTCGATTGGTAATTTTCCGTGTCTCTTACAATGGCGCTGCTTAACGTACTTCGAATGGATTGAATGAAAAAATTCGTACATTCGTAACTTTTTTTTTCGATTCGTAATTTTCCGTGTCTCTTACAATGTAATAATAGCATACACATTACATAAAATTATGAATTATGCTCCGATTACGAATCTGCGAAAACAATGTTACGAAAGTACGAATAAATCAATCTAACGAAAATACGAATGTAACTAAATCTACGAAAATATGAATGCGTCCGAATTTCGAATAAACGAAAATTAAACTAACGGAAAAACGAATCAATGAAAAAATAACTCTTACGAAAATACGAATCGTTACGAATACGAACACCGACGACTTACGAATTTACGAATCGTTACGAATCAACGGAAACGAAAATAAACAAATTTTTCTATTGTGCACATGTCTAATAAATAAGCAGAAATTGCTTCAATCCCACAAATCCCATAGGAAGTCCACACATGTGCAGATGATCAGGTGGACCTTCTTAGGCCCCTGTATAAGCTGCCCCGACCTCTGATTGGCTGAGATAGAATATGTGGTCATTTCGGGGGGGGGGGGGGGGGGGGCGCATTGGGAAGGGTACACCGTTTGTGGTCAGTATCTTGGGTTGGTGTCTTCGTTGCCCTTCTCATATGGGACGGCCGGTGTTGATGGACATTTCTGTTATCAATCCATTTGCTGCCACGATGTGCCCGTCTGCAATGTACCAACAATAGGTCATCCTTTAACCGCTTCAGCCCCGGAAGATTTTACCCCCCTTCCTGACCAGAGCACTTTTTTGCGATTCGGCACTGCGTCGCTTTAACTGACAATTGCGCGGTCGTGCGACGTGACTCCCAAACAAAATTGGCGTCCTTTTTTTCCCACAAATAGAGCTTTCTTTTGGCGGTATTTGATCGCCCCTGCGGTTTTTATTTTTTGCGCTATAAACAAAAAAAAAAAAGCGACAATTTTGAAAAAAAAACACTATTTTTTACTTTTTTGCTATAATAAATATCCCCAAAAATTTATATAAAAAAAATATTTTTTCTCAGTTTAGGCCGATACGTATTCTTCTACATATTTTTGGTAAAAAAAAAAAAAAAAATGTCAATAAGCGTATATTGATTGGTTTGCGCAAAAGTTATAGCGTCTACAAAATAGGGGATAGTTTTATGGCATTTTTATTATTCATTTTTTTTTTTTTGTTAGTAATGGCGGCGATCTGCGTTTCTCATCATGACTGCGACATTATGGCGGACACATCCGACACTTTTGACATTATTTTGGGACCATTGTCATTTATACAGCGATCAGTGCTATAAAAATGCACTGATAGCTGTGTAAATGACACTGGCAGGGAAGGGGTTAACACCAGGGGGCGATGAAGGGGGTTAAGTGTGTCCTAGGGAGTGATTCTAACTGTAGGGGGGATGGGCTACCACTGACATGACAGCGATCACCGCTCCCGATGACAGGGAGCAGTGATCTCTGTCATGTTACTAGGCAGAACAGGGGAAATGCCTTGTTTAACCACTACAATACTGGGCACTTTCGCCCCCTTCCTTCCCAGACCAGTTTTCAGCTTTCAGCGCTCTCGCACTTTCAGTGACAATTGCGCGGTCATGCAATGCTGTACCCAAATGACATTTTTATCATTTTGTTTGCACAAATAGAGCTTTAGTTTTGTGGTATTTATTCACAACTCCGTTTTTTGTTTTTTGCGATATAAACGGAAAAAATTGCGGAAATTTTGAAAAAAAAACAATATTTTCTCCTTTCTTTTTTAAAAGAAATCCAATAAAATCAGATTTTGTCATAAATGTAAGCCAAAATGTATTCTGCTACATGTTTTTAGTGGAAAAAATTCCGTTAAGTGTATAATAATTGGTTCGCGTGATCACGGACATATGTACGCAAATGATCATGTACAGATGTGTGCAGGTGATCACGGACATATGTGTGCAGATAATCATTGGCACATGTGATTTTACTGGGACATATGTGGGGGACATGTGTTTTTATTATTTGGGGACATGTGTTTTTATTATTTGGGGACATGTGTTTTTATTTGGGGACATGTGTGTTTTGGGGACATGTATGTTTTGGGGACATGTGTGGGGACATGTGTGTTTACACTACACTGGTGATCAGTGAGTAAAAAGCTATAAAAAAACAGCTAATACTCACTGATCACCAGCCGGCTGCAGCGATCCGCTCTCCTCAGCGACGACTTCCGTGTGAGGAGAGCCGATTGCCTAGCAACCGGCTGTTTGCTTACATCACATGACGGCTGTGATTGGACACGGCCGTCATGTGATCAGGAGGGCCAATCACAGAGCCCTCCTGCCGATCCGAGATGCTCCGTGTCCGGGTGACACGAGCGCATCGGGATCGTGCCGATCCATGGGCACGCGCGCGATCCCCCTACTTCTGAAGGACGTTCAGGAACGTCCTATCAGAAGTAGACGGCTCCCACCCGGCCGTATATATACAGTGGCCGGGTGGGAAGTAGTTAAGGCATCTCCCCGTTCTTCCGCTCCGTGACACAATTTCAGGCAACCGGTCGCGGAGCACGCGCGCCCACAATGCTGCATCTTAAAGGGGCGTACCTGTACGCCCTTTTGGACACTTGTGCCAGTCTGCCGACGTATATCACTGTGCGACATTCAGGAAGGGGTTAATGCATTCCTGAGAGGTGGGACCTACGCTTACAGGTCTTCTCCCTCCCCTATCCTGTGATTGGACAGTGAAAGGAGAAGCAGCAGACAGATGAGCTCATCTCTCTGTCCCTTTGCTCCCGCCTCCTTGCACTGCATATGGAATAATGCCCTTAATCTGAAGGGTATAAAAACAAAAGGTTTGTGACTTTAAATGAAGCCCGCCGTGCGAACATGGGCCTCCATCCCTCTACAGATACATTAGATGAACGCAGTGGTGTCGCTAGGGAGTGGCTTTTGGGGCTATAGCCCTGAATCTCGGGCCCATAGCCCCGAGTCTCTGCAGGGGTCCCCAAGGGGTGGGGAGGCTCTCTGGGTACCCTGATGCAGGGGGGAGGCTCTCTGGAGTCCCTGATTAAAGGGAGAGACTCTCTGGGGACTCTGATGCAAGGGGGGGGCTCTCTGGGAAACCTGATGCAAGGGGGAGGTTCTCTGGGAACCCTGATGCAAGGGGGAGGCTCTCTGGGAACCCTGGTGCAAGGGGGAGGTTCTCTGGGAACCCTGATGCAAGGGGGAGGCTCTCTGGGAACCCTGGTGCAAGGGGGAGGCTCTCTGGGAACCCTGGTGCAAGGGGGAGGTTCTCTGGGAACCCTGATGCAAGGGGGAGGCTCTCTGGGGATCCTAATGTAAGGGGGAGGCTCCCTGGGAACCCTGATGCAAGGGGGAGGTTCTCTGGGAACCCTGATGCAAGGGGGAGGCTCTCTGGGAACCCTGGTGCAAGGGGGAGGTTCTCTGGGAACCCTGATGCAAGGGGGAGGCTCTCTGGGAACCCTGGTGTAAGGGGGGGCTCTCTGGGGAATTCTAATGTAAGGGGGGCTCTCTGGGAGCCCTGATGCAAGGGGGAGGCTCCCTAGGAACCCTGGTGTAAGGGGGGGGGGCTCTCTGGGGAATTCTAATGTAAGGGGGGGCTCTCTGGGAGCCCTGATGCAAGGGGGAGGTTCCCTAGGAACCCTGGTGTAAGGGGGGGCTCTCTGGGGAATTCTAATGTAAGGGGGGCTCTCTGGGAGACCTGATGCAAGGGGGAGGTTCCCTAGGAACCCTGGTGTAAGGGGGGGCTCTCTGGGGAATTCTAATGTAAGGGGGGCTCTCTGGGAACCCTGATGCAAGGGGGGGAGGCTCTCTGGGAACCCTGATGTAAGGGGGGACTCTCTGGGGATATATACACACACACACACGTATATTATATACATGTGTATGCCCGCCCAAGCGTATGACTTTCTTTACTACATTGCTATGGGCTCTAGCCCCAGATCTTTTGTAGACCTAGCAACGCCCCTGGATGAACGGTTTGGGACTTTAGATGAGGCAGGTGATCAATATTCAAATGTTCAAATACAGAGTAGATTTAATCAAATTGTAAACATTCACATTACATAAAAAATAAATATACTAATAAAAAACAATTTCATATGTATATATATATATATACACATATCATGAGTAATTAGTGTATACATGCATGAACATTGAAACAGTCCAATCCATTGACCCATCCCAATTGGGCAATTAAAATGCCAGTCAGTGTGTTTGTATCTTGTCCAACATTGGTAGCGTATGATATGTGTGTTGGCATCCCATATAGCTCGACGCGTTTCGTGATTTTAAATCACTCATCCGGAGCTGTAGTATATCTACAAAGAACGTAATGGCAAGTCAGGTATATGGCATTGAAGCAACATAACAAGAAATTGTTGGGACAGGAGGGAAGGATGACCCATCCCAGTCACTTACATGACATGCAATGGGGAAGGGGGTGTGCGGTATGATAGAATCTTGTCGGGTCCGGCATGTACAACGGGCCTTACACTGGTCTATACATATATCTTCATTACAGACACCACATAGCATTCCCCATTCCTTGACCAGCTGTTTATCCATGGGACCGCTTATGCTGTCTGTGGATCGGGAGCTGCGATGCGCGCTGCTGCTCCTCCCTTCCCCCCCCCCTGCCCTTCCTAGCTACGGCAGGTTGAGTGGGGGACTTAGGCGGTTCACACACTGCGCATCGGCGCCAAGCATCCCGCCACACCGTGACGTCACCTTAGGGCGTCGCGGGGATGGGCGTGCTCTTTCCATTCTTCGGCTGATCACGTGGGACCATTTGGCGCTACTCATGGGCGCGTGATGCCGCCCGTGTTTAGGCGCCTTCCCTTGTTGTCTTGCCGGCGGGACGTTGGTGTATACGCTAATGATATGTGTGTATATATATATGAAATTGTTTTTTATTAGTATATTTCTATTTTATGTAATGTGAATGTTTACAATTTGATTAAATCTACTCTGTATTTGAACATTTGAATATTGATCACTTGCCTCATCTAAAGTCCCAAACCGTTCGTCTAATTAATCTGAAGGGTATGTAAGGATAGGGACGGGTACCATCATCCTTCACCTTAAAGAGATGAGGGATCAGGGGATGTAAGGGGCAACTACAAAAAAATGCCCCACTACAACAGGAAATTGTTTATGGACTATCTCGGTACCCAGGGAATAGGCAAGGTAAGTATGAAATTATTAATTTATTTAATAAGAACAAAAAACTGAGAAACATTTAATAAAACAATATGTAAAAGGCAGTGGCGGCTGGTGCCTCAAAACCTTTGGGGGGGCACAAACAAGCAAACAAGTTCTGAAACAACCCCCCATCAAACGCAGCCACTGTGCCCATCAAACGCAGCCACTGTGCCCATCAAACGCAGCCACTGTGCCCATCAAACGCAGCCACTGTGCCATATCAAATGCTCCCACTGTGCCATCAAATACAGCCACTGTGCCCATCAAACGCAGCAACTGTGCCCAAACGCAGCCACTGTGCCCATCAAACGCAGCCACTGTGCCCATCAATCGCAACCACTGTGCCCATCAAACACAGCCACTGTGCCCATCAATCGCAGCCACTGTGCCCATCAAACGCAGCCACTGTGCCATATCAAATGCTCCCACTGTGCCATCAAATACAGCCACTGTGCCCATCAAACGCAGCCACTGTGCCCATCAAACGCAGCCACTGTGCCCATCAATCGCAGCCACTGTGCCCATAAAACGCAGCCACTGTGCCATATCAAATGCTCCCACTGTGCCATATCATACAGCCACTGTGCCCATCAATCGCAGCCACTGTGCCCATCAAACGCAGCCACTGTGCCCATCAATCGCAGCCACTGTGCCCATCAATCGCAGCCACTGTGCCCATCAAACGCAGCCACTGTGCCCATCAATCGCAGACACTGTGCCCATCAAACGCAGCCACTGTGCTATATCAAATGCTCCCACTGTGCCATCAAATACAGCTACTGTGCCCATCTTATGCAGCCTCACTATCCCACCAAATGCAGCCTGTGCCCCATCAAATGCAGCCTGTGCCCCATGAAATGGAGCCTGCTCCCCATCAAACCCCCCTCCCCCTTCGCTGCGGGAGGTCCGGACCAGCACAGCGGCACTTACCTTGCTGTGGTGTCCTCTCCTCTGCCCATCAAACGCAGCCACTGTGCCC
This sequence comes from Lithobates sylvaticus, assembly GCA_028564925.1. NCBI lineage: Eukaryota > Metazoa > Chordata > Amphibia > Anura > Ranidae > Lithobates > Lithobates sylvaticus. Next base: position 618,339,272 of record CM053027.1, on the reverse strand, counting down.
ATCAATCGCAGCCACTGTGCCCATAAAACGCAGCCACTGTGCCATATCAAATGCTCCCACTGTGCCATCAAATACAGCCACTGTGCCCATCAAACGCCGTCACTGTGCCCATCAAACGCCGTCACTGTGCCCATCAATCGCAGCCACTGTGTCCATCAATCGCAGCCACTGTGTCCATCAATCGCAGCCACTGTGCCCATCAATCACAGCTACTGTGCCCATCAAACGCAGCCACTGTGCCCATCAATCGCAGCCACTGTGCCCATCAATCGCAGCCACTGTGCCCATCAATCGCAGCCACTGTGCCCATCAAACGCAGACACTGTGCCCATCAAACGCAGACACTGTGCCCATTAAACGCAGCCACTGTGCCATATCAAATGCTCCCACTGTGCCATCAAATACAGCCACTGTGCCCATCAAACGCTGTCACTGTGCCCATCAATCGTAGCCACTGTGTCCATCAATCGTAGCCACTGTGTCCATCAATCGCAGCCACTGTGTCCATCAATCACAGCTACTGTGCCCATCAATTGCAGCCACTGTGCCCATCAATTGCAGCCACTGTGCCCATCAAACGCAGACACTGTGCCCATCAATTGCAGCCACTGTGCCCATCAATCGCAGCCACTGTGCCCATCAAACGCAGACACTGTGCCCATTAAACGCAGCCACTGTGCCATATCAAATGCTCCCACTGTGCCATCAAATACAGCTACTGTGCCCATCTTATGCAGCCTCACTATCCCACCAAATGCAGCCTGTGCCCCATCAAATGCAGCCTGTGCCCCATGAAATGGAGCCTGTTCCCCATCAAACCCCCCTCCCCCTTCGCTGCGGGAGGTCCGGACCAGCACAGCGGCACTTACCTTGCTGTGGTGTCCTCTCCTGCGGTGTCTCCTTCCACTGGCAGCGGCGGTCGAGGAGTCCGCTCCTCATACTTCTGGTTTTCTCTCTCGGGCGCAATAGGAGAGAGAAAACCGTAAGTGACATCTAACTCGGATGTCAATAAAACCACCCGGCCGTAGTAATAGATACTACAGGCGCTGGGCAGAAGCTACTAAGCGCTTCGGAATGAGCCGCAAAGGGGGGACAAAATCCTGCAAATGAAGCGCCGCGTCTGCAATTTCGTGATTGCATAGACGTGGCGCTTCCCATAGTGCACTGTGTCCGGTGTCCGAACACAGTGCACTTAAGGACCTTTTTTTTCTTTTTTAAAGGGCCAGTTTTTAAAAAAAAAAAATGTTTTTCTTTAATATTTTTTAATTTATTTTTGACTGCCCGGCACCCGTGCGCCCCCTATGGACGGGCCGCCACTGGTAAAAGGCATCCTGAGGAATGTTGTGAAACTTGGCAGACTGCCTGATTTTTTTTTTTTTTTTTTGAGAGCTGTGGGCTTGAGCAGAGAACTCTGCATAGAATCTGGAAAATGCTTTGTTAAGATCGCGAGGGGGGGAAAGAATCGCAATCTCGATTCTTAACGATTAATCGTTCAGCTCTAATTTCTACACGTCACACGTAAGGCAGACCACTCCCTTGAATGGGCTGCCCAATGCACAACAAACGCACCAAAGAAGCTTCTGAACGTTTTTTTGTCAATGCGCGTTTGCAGTGCCATTGTCACCAGACCAGATATGAACAATTAATGGCATCTCAAGTGCAACGCATGTTTGTAGCACCAGCTGCGGCTGTGGTTTGCAGTCAGTTTTTAAAGGCAGTCTGCTGCGTTCCGTCCCGTTGTGATTTTAGGTTCAGTTCAGGCGCGAATTCACATAAAAATTTGCACCTGAACTGCACCTAAAATCGCTCTTTTCAAAAGCGGACCGCGGCCGCCCCGGACATGTGTGGACCGGCTCCATTGTAAGGTCAGTTTACATGTTATGTGTTAATATTTAGGGGCAGTGCGCCCCCAGGGGCGAATGCTTGGAATGCAGGCCACTTACATTCTGAACGTTCGTCCCTGGGCGTGTACTGACCTTAATGTTAGTAATGCTCGGTGCAGCGTGCAAATGCCCAACGTGGATATTAACCACTTCAACTCCGGAAGGTTTTACCCCCCCCCCCCTTCATGACCAGGCCATTTTTTTGCGATACGGCACTGCGTTACTTTAACTGACAATTGTGCGGTCGTGTGACGTTGTACTCAAACAAAATTTACGTCCTTTTTTCCCCACAAATAGAGGTTTCTTTTGGTGGTATTTAATCACTTCTGCATTTTTTTCTTTGCCCTATAAACAAAAAAAGACTGACAATTTAAAAATTGATGAAGAAATTCGATTTTTTACATTTTTTTTTATTGGATATGTTTTATAGCAGAAACTAAAAAGTATGTTTTTTTGCGCTATAAACAAAATAAGACCAACAATTAAAAAATTGATGAAGAAATTACATCTTTTACATTTTTTTATTGGATATGTTTTATAGCAGAAAGTAAATGTATGTTTTTTTTTTTTTTTGCACTATAAACAAGATAAGACTGACAATTTAAAAATTGATGAAGAAATTCGATTTTTTAAAGTTTTTTATTTGATATGTTTTATAGCAGATATGTTTTATAGCAGAAAGTAAAGAGTGTGTTTTTTTATTTTTTTCGCTATAAACAAAAAAAGACCGACAATTAAAACATTGATGAAGAAATTAGATTTTTTACATTTTTTTATTGGATGTGTTTTATAGCAGAAAGTAAATGTATGTTTTTATTTTTTTTTTTTGCACTATAAACAAGATAAGACCGACAATTTAAAAATTGATGAAGAAAGTTGATTTTTTAAAGTTTTTTTATTGGATATGTTTTATAGAAGATATGTTTTATAGCAGAAAGTAAAGAGTATGTTTTTTTTTTTTTTCGCTATAAACAAAAAAAGACTGACAATTAAAAAATTGATGAAGAAATTAGATTTTTTACATTTTTTTTATTGGATGTGTTTTATAGCAGAAAGTAAATAGTATGTTTTTTTAATTTTTTTGCACTATAAACAAGATAAGACCGACAATTTAAAAATTGATGAAGAAATTCGATTTTTTTAAGTTTTTTATTGGATATGTTTTATAGCAGATGTGTTTTATAGCAGAAAGTAAAGAGTATGTTTTATTTTTTTTTGCACTATAAAAAAAAAAAAGACAGACAATTAAAAAATTGATGAAGAAATTAGATTTTTTACATTTTTTTTATTGGATATGTTTTATAGCAGAAAGTAAGAAGTATGTTTATTTATTTTTTTTGCGCTATAAACAAAAAAACGACGAAAAAAAAAAAAACACACTTTTTACGTTCTGCTATAAAACATATCCAATAAAAAAATGTAGAAAATCTAATTTCTTCATCAATTTAGGCCATAATGTATTCTGCTACGTATTTCTGGTAAAAAAAAATCCCAATAAGGGTATATTGATTGGCTTGCGCAAACGTTATCGTGTCTACAAACTATGGGATAATTTTATGGAATTTTTAATTTATTTATTTTTCTTTATTAATAATGGTGGCGATCAGCGACTTTTAGCTGGACTGCGACATTGCGGAGGACAAATCTGACACTAAGTGACACTTTTTGGGGACCAGTGACACCAATACAGCGATCAGTGCTAAAAGAAATGCACTGTCACTGTACTAATGACACTGGAAGGGAAGGGGTTAACATGCAGGGCGATCAAATGGTTAAATGCATTCCCTAGAAGTGCTTGCTAACTGTGGTGGAGGTGCTTTTGACCAGGGGAAGGCAGAGATCCATGTTCCTGCTTAGCAGAAACACAAGATCTCCATCGTTCCCTCTGACACAACGGTGCTCTGCCTTGTTTACATGTTCTGTCTGCCTCGGGAGCGATCGGCGGTTCCGGGCGGAAATCGGGGTCTGCCAGACCCAATAATTGGCTCCTGCTTAGGGTTGCCACCTTTTCTTCAAGCCAAACCTGGGACAACTTTGGGCGCCCCAAGGAGAGTAGTAACTATGCACGCTGCGGTGAACAGTGGGTGTGGCCAAACTGCTCATTCTGACATCATCACCCCGCCCCCCAGTGATGCTGAACCTGACCTCACTAGACATGTGCACTGACAAAAAATTTGTTTGTTTTTGTTTAATTCGTTTTTTTGCTTTTTTCGGAAATTCGAAAAATTGGGAAATCGCTTATCTGTACTTGATTTTTTTCCGAATTTCCGAATTCGATTTTTCCAATTTTCCAATTTCCGAAATTTAGAATTTTCGTAAATTCGTAAAATTTGGAAGTTTTGGAAATTTGTGAAATTTGTGAAATTCGGAAATTTGAAAATTTGGAAATCACTTACCTGTACTTGATTTCTTTTCCAAATTTCCCAAATTTCAGAATTTTCCCAAATTTCAGAATTTTCCCAAATTTCAGAATTTTCCCAAATTTCTGAATTCGATTTTTCCAATTTTCCAGCTTCCAAAACTTTCCAATTTCCGAAATTTTTCAATTTCCAAAATTTTCCAATATCCGAAATTTTTAATTTTCCAATTTCCGGAAATTTGAATTTCCGAATCCCGGATTTCCGAAATTTAGAATTTTCGTAAATTCGTAAAATTTTTGAAATTTCCGCCATTTTTAAATTCGGAAATCACTTACCTGTACTTTTTTCTGAATTTCCGAAATTTCGAATTTCCGAATTCGATTTTTCCAATTTCGAATTTTCCAATTTCCGAAATTTGTCCAAATTTCCGAAATTTGTCCAAATTTCCGAAATTTTCCAATTTCCGAAATTTTCCAATTTCCGAAATTTTTAATTTTTGGTGAATTCATAATTTTTGGTAAATTTGTCGAAATTTGGGAAATTCGGAAATTTAAAAATTCGGAATTAACGAATTTGTCGAAATCCGTTAAACTAATTCGGAACGAAACAAATTGCACATGTCTAGCAGCTCCCGGACAGCAACAGATTTGTGTGTGACTATGTCCAATACTTGGGGAGCCACAGCCCAGTCTGAATAATGTGTCCGGGTTTCAGCCAGACTAAAACCCGGACACATGATTTAAAAACCCCGGGCTGTGCAGGTGAATCCTGGACAGGTGGCAACCCTACTCCCGCTGTGTCCAATCACAGCGGAAGCGGGTCGCCGGGCGCACACATGCCCCCTGACCCAGCAAACAAAATCAAGTACAGGTAAGTGATTTCGGGCTGAAGGGCCGCCCTGCTGCAGTAAATGTACATAGGGTGGTCCGGAAGTGGTTAACCACTTGCCTACTGTGCACTTAAACACCCTTCCTGCCCAGACCAATTTTCAGCTTTCAGCGCTCGCGCACTTTCAGTGACAATTGCGCGGTCATGCAATGCTGTAACCAAATGAATTTTTTATCATTTTGTTCGCACAAATAGAGCTTTAGTTTGGTGGTATTTATTCGCGACTCCGTTTTTTATTTTTTGCGATATAAGCGAAAACATAGCGGAAATTTTGAAAAAAAACAATATTTTCTCCTTTCTTTTTTAAAAGAAATCCAATAAAATCAAATTTTGTCATAAATTTAAGCCAAAATGTATTCTGCTACATGTTTTTTGTAAAAAAAAAATTCCGTTAAGTGTATAATAATTGGTTCGCGTGATCACGGACATATGTACGCAAATGATCATGTAAAAGGGGTGTGCAGGTGATCACGGACATATGTGTGCAGATAATCATTGGCACATGTTATTTTAGTGGGACATATGTGAGGGACATGTGTTTTTATTATTTAGGGACATGTGTGTTTTGGGGACATGTGTGTCTTACTGTGGGGACATGTGTGTTTTACTGTGGGGACCCTAGACTGGTGATCAGTGAGTAAAAAAACATCTCATACTCACTGATCACCAGCCGGCTGCAGCGATCCGCTCTCCTCTCCTCACCGACGACTTCCGTGTGAGGAGAGGAGGGCCGATTGCCTAGCAACCGGCTGTTTGTTTACATCACATGACAGCCGTGATTCGTCACGGCCGTCATGTGATCAGGAGGGCCAATCACCGTGCCCTCCTGCCGATTCGAGATGCGCCGTGTCCGGGTGACACGGCCGCATCGGGATTGCGCCGCTGCGCGGGCACGCGCGCGCGCGCGCGATCCCTCTACTTCTGAAGGACGTTCCTGAACGTCCTATCAGAAGTAGACGGCTCCCACCCGGCCGTATATCTACATTGGCCGGGTGGGAAGTGGTTAAAGGGCTTCCCAAAACACACTCGTACGCACCTTATGGCATGAACGAGCCCTTAAGATTTAGGGCAGGATGCGCCCCCCAGGGACGAATGCTTGGAATGCAGGCCACTTACATTCTGCACGTTCGTTCTAGGGGGCGTATTGCCTTTAATGTTGAACCACCGCACCCCGATATACGTCCTAAGTTTGAAGAGGAATATCATTGTTATGGCAGCAGCTAGCTACCATAACCCCGGTATCCTCTTCTTCGGCAGGCGGTCCGCTTTCCAATAATAGTAGTCTCTGTGGCGGATTCGCTGTGAGATGACTTTTATCGGCTGCGGGAAAGGGGCCCCCCCTCCCGCCACGCTCCAGTGCCCTCCACCGCTTACCGGAGCTGCTGGCAGCGGCAGAGGCGATCGGATGTTATCCCTTGCTGGGTATGGAGATGAGTGACGGGAAGATGGCCCCCACCCGTCTCCATAACATTGCAGGGCGGAAGCGACGTCAAATGTCTTAGCCGCTTCCCGACCGCCTCCTGCACATATACGTTGGCAGAATGGCACGGCTAGGCAAAAGCACGTACAGGTACGTCCCCTTTAATTGCCTAGCTGTGGGGTCACGGGCGCGCCGCCAGCGGTGCGCTCGCGACCCGGTCGGGAGCTCCGTGACCACGGCCGCGGGACCAGCGGACCCGATCACTGCTGGTGTCCCGCGATCGGGTTACGGAGCTGAAGAACGGGGAGAGGTCTGTGTAAACAAACCTCTCCCCGCGCTTCCTACACTGCCTGTCACTGATCTGCTGTTCCCTGTCATCGGGAAAGCCGATCAATGACGTCAGACGTCAGCCACGCCCCCCTACTGTAAAAAAAAAAAACACACACACGTCACAGCCCATAACTCCTCCCCTCCCCCTAGTGGTTAACCCCTTCACTGCCAGTGTTATTTATACAGGAATCAATGCATTTAAATAGCATTGATTGCTGTATAAATGACAATGGTCCCAAAAATGTGTCAAAAATGTCCGATGTGTCCGCCATAATGTCACAGTCACAATAAAAATCGCTGATCGCCGCCATTTACTAGTAAAAAAAATAAGTATTAATAAAAATTCTATAAAACTATCCCCTATTTTGTAAACGCTATAACTTTTGCGCAAACCAATCAATAATCGCTAATTGCGATTTTTTTTTTTTTTTACCAAAAACATGTAGAAGAATACGTATCGGCCTAAACTGAGGGAAAAAAAAACGTTTTTTTATATATTTTTTGGGGATATTTATTATAGCAAAAAGTAAAAAATATTGCATTTTTTTCAAAATTTTTGTTTATAGCGCAAAAAATAAAAAACGCAGGGGCGATCAAATACCACCAAAAGAAAACTCTATTTGTGGGAAAAAAAGGACGCCAATTTTGTTTGGGAGCCACGTCGCACGACCGCGCAATTGTCAGTTAAAGCGACGCAGCGCCGAATCGCAAAAAGGGGCCTGGTCCTTTGGCTGCCAATTGGTCCGGGGCTGAAGTGGTTAAGAGGACCTGTCATGCTTTTTTCTTATTACAGGGGATTCCTTGTAATAGGAATAAAAGTGACACATTTTTAAAAAAGAACAGTGTAAAAATAAAAAATAAAAGGTCAAATAAATGAGAAAAAAATAAAAAAATTTAAATGTGCTCCGTCTCGCCAAGCTCACGTCCAGAAGCGATCGCATACGTGAGTAGTGCCCGCATATGAAAACGGTGTTCAAACCACACATGTGAAGTATCGCCGCGATCGGTAGAGCGAGCGCAATAATTCTAGCCCTAGACCTCCTCTGTAACTCAAAACATGCAACCTGTAGAATTTTTTTAAACGTCGCCTATGGAGATTTTTAAGGGTAAAAGTTTGTCGCCATTCCACGAGCGGGGCGCAATTTTGAAGCGTGACATGTTGGGTATCAATTTACTCGGAGTAACATTATCTTTCACAATATAAAAAAAAAAATTGGGCCCAACTTTACTGTGCATTTTTTTTTTTTTTTAATGCATTTTAGTGTAAATATGAGATCTGAGATGTTTTTGACCCCCAGATCTCATATTTAAGAGGCCCTGTCATGCTTTTTTTCTATTACAAGGGATGTTTACATTCCTTGTAATAGGAATAAAAGTGACACAATTTTTTATTTATTTTTTTTATTTGCCGCGATCGGTAGAGCGAGAGCAATAATTCTAGCCCTAGACCTCCTCTGTAACTCAAAACATGCAACCTGTAGAATTTTTATAAACGTCGCCTATGGAGATCTTTAATGCGGCGTACACACGGTCGGAAAAACAGTCCGATGGGAGCTTTTCAACGAATTTTCCGACCGTGTGTATGCCCATCGGTCTTTTTCTGTCGGAATTTCCGACGGACTTTGGATTGAGAACCTGTTCTCAATTTTTCCGACGGAAAACCTTTCTATCGGATTTTCCGATCGTGTGTATGCAATTCCGACACGCAAAATTCCGACGCATGCTCGGAAACAATTTGACGCATGCTCGGAAGCATTAAACTTTCCTTTTATAGTGCTGTCGAACGTGTTTTATGCTGCTGTGTTACTGACCGTCGGAATTTGGTGTGACCGTGTGTAGGCAAGACAGTTTGAGCGAAATTCCGACGGGAAAACCATCAGAGCTTTTTCCGACAGGAATTCCGACCGTGTGTACGCGGCATTAGGGTAAAAGTTTGTCGCCCTTCCACGAGCGGGGCGCAATTTTGAAGCGTGACATGTTGGGTATCAATTTACTTGGAGTAACATTATCTTTCACAATATAAGAAAAAAAAAAATTGGGCTAACTTTACTGTTGTCTTATTTTTAAATTCAAAAAAGTGTATTTTTTCCCAAAAAAAGTGCGCTTGTAAGACCGCTGCGCAAATACGGTGTGACAGAAAGTATTGCAACGACCGCCGTTTTATTCTCTAGGGTGTCAGAAAAAAAATGTATAATGTTTGGGGGTTCTAAGTTATTTTCTAGCCCAAAAAAAAATATGTTTTTAACTTGTAAGCAACAAATCTCAGAAAGAGGCTCGGTCCTTAAGTGGTTAATAATGCTTGGTGCACCGTGCACGTGCCCAGTGTGCACGAGGCCATAAGTATACTGAGAGTCTTTGGAAGAAAAACAATAAAAAAGTACAAAAGTCACCCTCTCCGTCCTTCTGTATGTTGAGGGAAGTCTCAGTCCTTGGAAGAGGTCCCCGACCAGCCAGAGACCAATCAATAAATAAAAGCTTCCCGCTCGCTAAGGATTGGGCCCTCCCACTCCTGGACGCACGCGGTATTGTGTCTTGCTGATCTTTATTACTGCAGATATTTTAGGCGTGTTTGTGCATTTGAAAAAAAAAAATCTTATGTACACATAATGTATATGTAAAGGAAAGACTTGTTCTGTTATACATTAACCATTCATTTCCCTGAGCCAAACTCACCTGAACCCAGAAAAATGCTGCGCGTCCTGTTCCTTAACCACTTAAGGACCGAGCCCCTTTCTCAGATTTGCTGTTAAAAACATTATTTTTTTTGCTAGAAAATTACTTAGAACCCCCAAACATTATACATTTTTTTTCTAAAACCCTAGAGAATTAAATGGCGGTCGTTGCAATACTTTCTATTACACGTATACGTATTTGCGCAGCGGTCTTACAAGCGCACTTTTTTTGAAAAAAAATAGTAAAGGTAGCCCAATTTTTTTTTTTATATTGTGAAAGATAATGTTATGCCGAGTAAATTGATACCCAACATGTCACGCTTCAAAAATTGCCCCCCCGCTCGTGGAATGGCGACAAATTTTAGGCGATGTTTAAAATTTTTTACAGGTTGCATGTTTTGAGATACAGAGGAGATCTAGGGCTAGAATTATTGCTCTCGCTCTACCGATCGCGGCGATACCTCACATGTGTGGTTTGAACACCGTTTTCATATGCGGGCGCTACTCACGTATGCGTTCGCTTCTGCACGCGAGCTCGGCGGGACGGGGCGTGTTTAAAAAAAAATGTTTTTCTTTTTCTTATTTATTTTACCTTTTTATTTTTTATTTTTACACTGTTCTTAAAAAAAATTAAAAAAAGTGTCACTTTTGTTCCTATTACAAGGAATGTAAACATCCCCTGTAATAGAAAAAAAAGCATGACAGGTCCTCTTAAATATGAGACTTGGGGTCAAAAAGACTTCAGATCTCATATTTACACTAAAATGCAATAAAAAAAAAATAAAAAATTGTCATTTAAAAAAAAAAAGCCCTACCGAGGGCGATTTTTTCATTTTTTGATCACGTGTTAAAATCAGCATCTTCTGCTAGAAAATACTAGACATGTGCACAATAGAAAAATTTGTTTATTTTCGTTTAGTTTCCGTTGATTCGTAACGATTCGTAATTTCGTAAGTCGTCGGTGTTCGTATTCGTAATCGTAACGATTCGTATTTTCGTAAGTCGTCGGTGTTCGTAATCGTAACAATTCGTATTTTCGTAAGAGTTATTTTTTCGTTGATTCGTTTTTCTGTTCGTTTAATTTTCGTTTATTCGAAATTCGGATGCATTCGTATTTTCGTAGATTTAGTTACATTCGTACTTTCGTAAGATTGATTTATTCGTACTTTCGTAACATTGTTTTCGTAGATTCATAATCGGAGCATAATTCATAATTTTATGTAATGTGTATGCTATTATTACATTGTAAGAGACACGGAAAATTACGAATCGGAAAAAAAAAAAGTTACGAATGTACAAATTTTTTCGTTCAATCCATTCGAAGCACGTTAAGCAGCGCCATTGTAAGAGACACGGAAAATTACGAATCGCAAAAAAAAAAATTACGAATGTACGAATTTTTTCGTTGATTTTGATTTTCGTTGTTCCTGTTTTCGTTTTTTGGGTTTTCTTCTTTCCTACTTTCGTTGTTTCTAATTTGGTTATTTCGGATTTTCGTTCTTTTTCGGATTCGTTCGGTTCGAACATTCGTTATTCGTTAAAATTTTTAGTGAATCGTTCGTTCATTCGTACGATAACGAATGAACGAATATAACGAATTTTAACGAAAAACGAAAGAAAAATAAACAAATTGCACATGTCTACTCTACACCCAGCATATAAAAGGATCCGATCGCCTCCGCCGCTACCGACTAGCTGTTCCTCTTCAAAGTTAGGACGTATATCGGGGTCAATTTTTTCATTTTTTGATCACGTGTTAAAATTAGCAATTTTGCTAGAAATTACTATAAACCCCCCCCCCCCCCCCCCCCCCCCCCAAAAAAAAAAAAAAATAAAATTAATATATTTTATCAAAGCAGAGACCCTGAAGAATAAAATGGGGGTTGTTGCAATTTTTTTGGTCGCACAATATTTGCACAGTTATTTATCAAATGCATATTTTCAAGGGAAAAAAAATGCTCTAAATGATTTTAATGCAAACAAACACAATGTTATACCCATTGGTTGCGTCGAGTAAATAGATACCAAACATGTCAAGTCCTAGAATTGCACATACCTGTGGAATCACAAGAAACGAGGGTACCCAAAATTCTCCATCGGTGATGTTTTAAAAACATTTACAGGTCATCAGTTTCGTGTGAACGGTGAGTTATGGCCAAAGAATTATCGCTCTCACTCCAACGTTCGCAAAACCACCAGAAGCGCATTTGTGAGGTCCGGCACTGATGTTGGACAAGAAGGCCTGGCTTGCAGTCGCCGCTCAAATTCACCCCAAAGGTGTTCTGTCAGGTTGAGGTCAGGACTCTGCAGCCAGTCAAGTTCCTCCACCCCAAACTCGCTCATCCATGTCTTTATGGCCCTGGCTTTGTGCACTGGTGCGCAGTCATGTTGGAACAAAAAGGGGCCGTCCCCAAAATGTTCCCACAAAGTTGGGGGCATGAAATTGTCCAAAATGTCTTGGTAGGCTGACGCCTTAAGAGTTCCCTTCACTGGAACTAAGGGGCCAATCCCAACCCCTGAAAAACAACCCCTCCCACACCATAATCCCCCCTCCACCAAATGATTTGGACCCTGATCCCCCGGGGCGTTAGGCTCCAGACGGGGACTGAGGTACTTCACTTGGTCCATCTGGCCGAAACCAGACGGAACCCTTTCTCTGGAGGGTCTGCCGAAACAGACCCACCCAAGTACTTGGTGGGGCTCCCCCCGAAGGGAGACCCCATGAGAGAAGGCGAACTAAGCCAGAAGGCCATGTCCACCCCCATCCCGAGACTTTCAGGGTAGGCCCGAGGACCCACACCCTACTCATCACACAGTGACGAAACGTGTAACATCAAACAAAAAATTACAAAAAACAAAGGGAATAAATAAAAAGAGAGTAGGGAGAAGGAAGTGGGAGAGTGAGTGAAAGTGACCATTATGCAATACAATGGCCGGCCCTTCGGCCACTTCAGGGGCACAGTGACCCTCACTCACAGTGACTGTATGGCACCCTGAACTGCCACTTCAGGGGCACATTCACCATAGGCTTTTCGTACAAGCCTGACCCACGAACCCAGACCACAGCGGCCCCCACCCCAGCCAGGAGGAAGGAGCTTAAGGTGCCAACCTTCACCCCTTCACTCCAACCAATTTACATCTAGGAGACACCAGCAGCCCCTCCCCTTAGCGTAGAAGAAGCTACTGGCATACTCTCCCGAATAACCCGATCCGGAAGCTAGGTCCGCCCCAATCTAGGCCAGAAGGCCAGGGACCCGACCCTCCGGATCAGACCCAGTGTTTCTCCATCCTCATCAGGAGCACCCATCCAGACGGCTCAGACTCAACCATTGGCCGGCCCCCCAGTATCTATCGGGCAGCTTGGCATAGCCCCTGCTGAAACAGCCCTTCCAGGCACTATAACACCATTGGAATTGCCGGTGTACTTTCATTTTCTGTCCCCCATCAGAAAGTGTCCACTGTGTACTGCGCAGTACACAGCACAAGAAGATTCCGTAAATTGCCGAAGATGAACGGTGCCTGCACCGTGAGTCCACTTTCAAGCCCCACCATCCAAGTGGACATAGAGTTAGAATAAAAAAGAGCCGAGCGCAGCAAGGCCGTGCCCGAAGCGTGGGGAGCGAAGCGAGCCCGCGAGGGGCCCTCTAAGTTTGTGTAGCCCTATGTCCACTTGGATGGTGGGGCTTACACCTCGACTCACGGCGCAGGTGCCGTTCATCTTCGGAGATTTTCCGAAAATCCTTCTGCTCAAGTGGACACTTGATGATAGACGGACTATTCGTGACAGAACACCGGCTCTCTCCTATGAGAGTAGCACAGCGCCTCCTCTGGAAACTGATAAGAACTGATACAACACTTGGTCTTAGCCAAAAGGCGGAGAATACTTTTGGAAAATACAGTGTATACTGTCATTAGTGCGGTGTTATCTCTTCCGTATTGTCATTAGAGAGAAGTGTTGTCACTTCTATATTGTGTTTAGGGTTATCTTTTCTGTAGGGACATGAGAGGGTGTGACGTTATCTCTTCTCTATTGTCGTGTTGTCCCTTCTGTCATTACAATGGCCCCCCGTTTGTCCCGGGTTCATTAGATGGCACTGTGCAGGCCTGGGGGAGGTCAGGTGAGAGTCTCTTTATCTGATAACAATGGGCTTGTGATAGATGGCCTGGGCGAAGGGATTAGAATCCCAGGGAGAGAGTTCATCAAATTATCATCACAAAGAGGAACTTTCCCCCCTACAGAGAGAACCAAGTGTGCATCTCATTCATGGTTCCGGGAATAAAGTCAAGTGATGTTCAGGAGACCATCGTTGGTTTTGGTTGTCCATAGAGGAGAGATAGGACTTGAAAGACGCATCTGACGTTCCTCCAACCAGACCAGAAAAATTCATGGTGTGATGGTGATGGTGGGAGAACCCAGAGAGGGCTGCATGGGACATGGGAGGTTGAGGCTTCTAGAAGGGCCGGTTTCCCAGCAGACTTCTTAATCGGAAGGACCTTCAGTGGTTGTGGGCGACAGGAGAGTTAAGTATTTACATTCTTTCTTCTCAAGGGCAGCCTTTTTTTTTTTTTTTTTTACACTTAAAAATAGCTGTCAGGATTGATTAATATATATGAAGATAGTGTTCAGGAAACCAATTCCTTTGTTATTGGATGATGCAGTTTATTTCTAGTTTTATAGGAGACCCCACAACTGTTCACAATGAGCCAGCAACACCCTCCACATTCCTGTCTGTCAACCACTTCAGCCCCAGAAGAGCGTTTGATGGGCACAGTGGCAATGTTTGATGACACGGTGACAATGTTTGAGGGCACAGTGGCAGTGTTTGATGACACGGTGACAATGTTTGAGGGCACAGTGGCAATGTTTGATGACACGGTGACAATGTTTGAGGGCACAGTGGCAGTGTTTGATGACACAGTGACAATGTTTGAGGGCACAGTGGCAATGTTTGATGACACGGTGACAATGTTTGATGGCACAGTGACAATGTTTGATGACACAGTGACAATGTTTGAGGGCACAGAGGCAGCATTTTTTATGGCACAGTGGCTGCAATTGATGGGCACAGTGGCTGCGTTTGATGGGCACAGTGGCTGCGTTTGATGGGCACAGTGGCTGCGTTTGATGGGGGTTTGTTTCAGAACTTGTTTGCTTGTTTGTGCCCCCCCAAAGGTTTTGAGCACCAGCCACCACTGCCTTTTACATATTGTTTTATTAAATGTTTCTCAGTTTTTTGTTCTTATTAAATAAATGAACAATTTCATACTCACCTTGACCACTTCAGCCCCGGAAGAGGGTTTGATGGGCACAGTGGCAGTGTTTGATGGCACAGTGGCAATGTTTGAGGGCACAGAGGCTATGTTTGATGACACAGTGGCAATGTTTAATGACACAGTGGCAATGTTTGATGGCACAGTGGCTGCGTTTGATGGTACAGTGAGGCTGCAATTGATGTTTTTTTTTCAGAATTTTTCAGTTTGTTTGCACCCCCTCAAAATTGTTGAGCACCAGGTGCCACTGATGGAGTCCCATGTGGAATACCAGTTAACGGTGGTTTAACTGGTAGGTTGAACTGTGAGGTGTGTGCAGAAAGTTGGGGTTGTTTCTGAGCCCATGTGCTACAGCAGGGGACCGTAAAAGTAGTTACGCAGATACAATGTGGATGTTTCAGACTGTGCCTCCAAAGATCGGCAACCTCCTATTTGTTCCTTTGCCAATAAAGTTTAGATGATTCATATGGATTTAATCATCATTGACTTCATACCATCCTCTGGAACAGCGCTCCCCTAGTTGTTTATATTTTGTTCCCTCTCACTTGGTCTTCTGAGTTTGGGAGCAGCGACCTCAGTTTGGTGTTACCGTTTCATTAATGCTTCCTTGGTCATCTATTTTTGCGCCTGGCCTTTTGTTGATTTATGTGCTGCATATTGCCACCAATACAAGTGAATGGCTGTACGCTGCCTTGCTCGGGAAAATGGCGATGGCTTATGCATTAGCGTTTACACAAGCGTGCATGTGCGGTGCGTCTCCCTGAACATGAAAGTGGTATGTTTAGGGAGAAGCACCGTATGTACATGGGTGGGTAGATGCAGAAGCCATCGGGGTTTACCTGAGCACAGCTGCATGCAGTCATTTACTAGTATTGGTGGCTTTTAGGGCTGGCGAAAAAATCTATTTGAATCTTGAATCGAGTTGAGAGGTCAAATCGATTTTCAAATTTTCAGCAAATCGATTTTTTAGATTTTTTTTTTTTTTCACCAGGACCGGCGCTGACACCACGCCGGTCCTGAGGAGCTGCGGGCAGAAGTTTTTAAAAAAGGCCGAGGCTTTGGCCTATTCGGCGCTGCGGACTAGGCCGAAGCCGCGGCCTCGCCTAAAACATCCAGCTACCCAGGACCGGTGCGGTGCCCATCAAAAAAAATAAAAACTTGATTCGAATCGTGAATCAAGTTTTTCTTTGGAGAAAATCGCCCAGCTCTAGTGGCTTTGTGCAGCTCCCCAGGTGCCAGGAATTTTACATCTCATTACACAGGTGGTGCTGAAAATGTCAAGTTTATACTTTTTATCTACAATAACACTATTACATTGATTAAAAATGTGTTTGTTATTTTAAATATTTTTGTCTATGGATTGCATAAGAAAAAGAAAATTATAAAAAAAAAAAATAAAAAAAAATAATATATATATATATATATATATATATATATATATATATATATATATATATATATACACTGTATATCACCAGCCAAAGCGTGGTAGGTGTGAAGAACTGGGGCTGAAATGCAAAGACCTCACCAGTCACAAAGGACATAGGAATCTGGCAGAGAAACTACTAAACTGTGGGTGTCACCAGTACCAGCTGTGATATTGGAATTTCCATGAGATGCAATACCAAACTCAACAATTTCACACCTTCTGTGGATACCACCAGTACCAGTTGTGGTGCTGGATTGTCCATTTAATTCTCCCAGACTCTACAATATCAACCTGCTCTGTACAGTAGATGTCATCATCATGGAATGTGGTGTTGGATCATCCTTTTCGATGTTCTATCAAGCTCTGTAATATCACTCCACTCTGTTGATTTTCACCAGTACCATTTGTGGTGCTAGATTGTCTATTGGATGTTCTCCCAAACAACAATGCCAACCTGCTCTGTAGAAGTGATCAACATGGGCTGTGGTGTTGAATCATCCCTTAGATGTCCCACCAAACTTTGCAATATTACCCAGCTCAGTTGGTGCCATCAGCACCAGCTGTGGTGTTGTATCAACCGCTAAATGTCCTTCCAGACTGCAATATCACCCCGCTCTGTGGATGTCACCAGAACTAGCTGTGGTGTTGGATCATCCATTAGATGTTCTACCAAACTCTACAATATCATCCTGCTCTGTGGATGTCACCAGAATGGACTGTGGTGTTGCATCATCCTTTAGATGTTCTACCAATCTCTGCGATGTCACCAGCACCAGCTGTGGTGTTGGATCATTTGTTAGATGGCCTACCAGACTCTGCAATATTACCCTACTCTCTTGATGTCACCATCAACAGCTGTGGTATCGGATCTTCCATTAAATATTCTATCAAGCTTCTCAATATCACCCCACTCTGTAAATGTCACCCAAACTAGCTGTGGTGGTAGGTCATATATCAGATGTACTCTGCTGTAGATTGGGCTATAGTTTTGGATCATCTTTTAGATGTTCTACTAAACTCTGCAATATCACTCCACTCTGTTGATCTCACCAGTACCATTTGTGGTGCTGGATTATCCATTGGATGTTCTCCCAAACTCTACAATGTCAACCTGCTCTGTAGATGTAATCAACATGGGCTGTGGTGTTGGATCATCCTTTAAATGTCCTACAAAACTATGCAATATTATCCAGCTCAGTTGGTGCCACCAGCACCAGCTGTGGTGTTGGATCATCCATTAGCTGTCCTACCAGACTGCAATATCACCCTGCTCTGTGGATGTCACCAGAACTATCTGTGGTGTTGGATCATCCATTAGATGTTCTACCAAACTCTAATACCCTCCCACTCTGTGGATGTCACCAGAATGGGCTGTGGTGTTGGATCATCCTTTGGATGTTCTACCAAACTCTGCAATGTCACCAGCACCAACTGTGGTATTGGATCATCTCTTAGATGGCCTACCAAACTCTACAATATTACCCTACTTTGTTGATGTCACCATCACCATCTGTGGTATTGGATCATCCATTAGATGTTCTATCAAATTTCTCAATATCATCCCACTCTGTAGATGTCACCAGAACTAGCTGTGGTGGTAGGTTGTATATCACATGTACTATCAAACGCTACAACATCATCCTGCTCTGTGGATGTCATAGAAATGGGCTGTCATGTTGGATCATTCTTTAGATGTTCAACCAAACTCTTTGATGCCACCAACACCAGCTTTGGTGTTGGACCATCAATTAGATGTCCTTCCAAACTTCAGTATCACCCTGCTCTGTGGTATTAGATTATCCATTAGATGCCCTACCAAATTGCAATATCACCCTGCTCTGTGAATGTCACCAGCATGAGCTGTGGTGTTGGATCATCCATTAGATGTTCTACCAAACTCTACAATATTGTGCTCTGTAAATGTCACCAGAATGGGCATTCTTTAGATGTTTTACCAAACTCTGCAGTGTCACCAGCACCAGCTGTGGTATTGGATCATCCATTAGATGCCCTACCAAACTTCAATATCACTCTGCTCTGTGGATATCACCAGCATGGGCTGTGGTGTTGAATCATCCTTTAGTATGTTCTACCAAATTCTACGATGTTACCAGTACTAGCTGTAAAGTTGGATCTGTTAGATCAGCCTTTCACAACCTTTTCAACACAGAGGAACCCTTGAAATAACTTTCCAGTATCAGGGAAACCATGCTATAAATTACTACAACTCATGATACATTAGTGGGAATAATTCTCCTTACACTTGTAGTCATTGAGAAGAATCCCCCCCTTACAGATGGCTAAAAAGGTCAATGGTGTCAGTGGGAACTTATCTGAGGGGCAGAAATAGTTTTTCTCAAGGAACCCCTAGCAACTTTTGTAGGAACTCTAGGGTTCAATGGAACCCTGGTTGAGAAACCCTGTGTTAGATGTTCTATCAAGCTTCTCAGTATCACCCTACTCTGTAAATGTCAACTGCTGTAGCTGTGGTGGTAGGTCATATATTAGTTGTACTCTGCATTATCACCCTGCTCTGTGGATATACCAACACCACCTATGATGTTGGACCATCGGTTAGATTTTCTACCAAGCTGTGCAATATCACTCCCCTCTGTAGTTGTCACAATAACTACTACTAGTAGTAGTAGTAGTGGTAGACCATACATTAGATGCTCCATCAAACATTATAATATCACCCCACTCTGCGGACATCACTAGAACCAGCTTTGGTGTTGGAGTTTGGATTCTTCCAGGAATTTTTCACTGTATCCACAGACTTGACCACACAACCAGCTATGGTAGCTCTATTGACAGAGCTAAGAGTGTACTATCTCAGGCTGGCGTGGTTGTGTAACTAGAGCCCTGAGTGGTATTTATTGATAGAGTTGTATAACCTTCAGCTTGCAATCCAGAGTGCTCTCGGTGGCCCGGAGCTACAACCTCTGGTTGACTGATGGTGCGAATGCTGCAGGTCTGGTTTATTGAGTGTTTAAAGGTTATTGAGCCTCTAACAAAAATAACAAGTGTACACAGGTTACCTTTAATCAGAAGGCAGACAGGAGTCATGTAATATCCTACCAGACTGCATTATCACCCTGCTCTGTGGATTTCACCAGAATGGGCTTTGGTGTTGCATCATCCTTTTGGATATTCTACCAAACTCTGCGATGTCACCAGCACCAACTGTGGTATTGGATCATCACTTAGATGGCCTACCAGACTCTGTAATATTACCCTACTCTGTTGATGTCACCATCACCAGTTGTGGTATTGGATCTTCCATTAGATGTTCTATCAAGTTTCTCAATATCATCCCACTCTGTAGATATCACCGGAGCTAGCTGTGGTGGTAGGTTATATATCACATGCACTATCAAACGCTACAACATCATCCTGCATTGTGGATGTCACAGGAATGGGCTGTCATGTTGGATCATCCTTTAGATGTTCGACCAAACTCTGTGATGTCATCAACACCAGCTGTGGTGTTGGACCAACCATTAGATGTCCTTCCAAACTGCAGTATCACCCTGCTCTGTGGTATTAGATCATCCAATAGAAGCCCTACCAAACTGCAGTATCACCCTGCTCTGTGAATGTCACCGGAATGGGCACACCTTAGATGTTCTACCAAACTCTGCAGTGTCACCAGCACCAGCTGTGGTATTGGATCATCTGTTAGATGTCCTACCAAACTCTAAAATATTACCTCTCTCTGTTGATGTCACCAGCACCAGCTGTGGTATTGGATCATCCATTAGATGTTCTACCAAACTCTGCAGTGTCACCAGCACCAGCTGTGGTATTGGATCATCTGTTAGATGTCCTACCAAACTCTAAAATATTACCCTACTCTGTTGATGTCACCATCACCAGTTGTGGTGTTGGATCATCCATTAGATGTTCTACCAAACTCTACAATATCATCCAGCTCTGTTGATGTCTCCAGAATGGGCTTTGGTGTTGCATCATCCTTTTGGATAGTCTACCAAACTCTGCAATGTCACCACCAGCACCAACCATGGTATTGGATCATCTGTTAGATGTCCTACCAAACTCTAAAATATTACCCTACTCTGTTGATGTCACCATCACCAGTTGTGGTGTTGGATCATCCATTAGATGTTCTACCAAACTCTACAATATCATCCAGCTCTGTTGATGTCTCCAGAATGGGCTTTGGTGTTGCATCATCCTTTTGGATAGTCTACCAAACTCTGCGATGTCACCAGCACCAACCGTGGTATTGGATCATCTCTTAGATGGCCTACCAGACTCTGTAATATTACCCTACTCTGTTGATGTCACCATCACCAGTTGTGGTGTTGGATCTTCCATTAGATGTTCTATCAAGTTTCTCAATATCATCCCACTCTGTAGATATCACCGGAGCTAGCTGTGGTGGTAGGTTATATATCACATGCACTATCAAACGCTACAACATCACCCTGCTCTGTGGGTGTCACAGGAATGGGCTGTCATGTTGGATCGTCCTTTAGATGTTCGACCAAACTCTGTGATGTCATCAACACCAGCTGTGGTGTTGGACCAACCATTAGATGTCCTTCCAAACTGCAGTATCACCCTGTTCTGTGGTATTAGATCATCCAATAGAAGCCCTACCAAACTGCAATATCACCCTGCTCTGTAAATGTCACCGGAATGGGCATCCCTTAGATGTTCTAACCAAACTCTGCAGTGTCACCAGCACCAGCTGTGGTATTGGATCATCTGTTAGATGTCCTACCAAACTCTAAAATATTACCTCTCTCTGTGGATGTCACCATCACCAGCTGTGGTATTGGATCATCCATTAGATGCCCTACCAAACTTCAATATCACTCTGCTCTGTGGATATCACCAGCAAGGACTGTGGTGTTGGATCATCCTTTAGCATATTCTACCAAACTCTATGATCTTACCAGCACCAGCTGTGGTGTTGGATCATCCATTAAATCAACCTTTCTCAACCTTTTCAACACAGAGGAGCCCTTGAAATAACTTTCCGGTATCAGGGAACCCCTGATATAAGTTACTACAACTCATGATACATTAGTGTTATGGTCGGTGGGAATAATGGCCCATACACACGGTCAGACTTTCCGACGGAAAATGTGCGATCGGAGCTTGTTGTCGGAAATTCCGACCGTGTGTAGACTCCATCGGACATTTTCCATCGGATTTTCCGTCGCACAAAATTTGAGATCTGGTTCTGAAATTTGCCGACAACAAAATCCGTTTGCGCAAAATCCGATTGTGTGTATACAATTCTGATGCACAAAGTGCCACGCGTGCTCAGAATCAAGCAGAAGAGCAGCACTGGCTATTGTACTTCATTTTTCTCGGCTCGTCGTACGCGTTGTTCGTCACCGCGTTCTTGACGTTCGGAATTTCCGACCAACTTTGTGTGACCGTGTGTATGCAAGACAAGTGTGAGCCAACATCCGTCGGGAAAAATCTGATGGATTTTGTTGTCGGAATGTGCAATCGTGTGTACAGGACATTATTCTCCTTACACTTGTGGTCGTTGGGAAGAATTCTCCCCTTACAGACGGCTAAAAAGACCCTTGGTGTCACTGGGAACTTATCTGAGGCAGAAATTGTTCGTTGCTCAAGGAACCCCGAGCAACCTCTGGAGGAACCCTGGTTGAGAAACCCTGCGTTAGATGTTCTATCAAGCTTTTCAGTATTATCCTACACTGTAGACAGGGGTCAAGTCCTGGGGAAAAAAGTGTGGGAACTCCCACCCAAGATCCACTCCCCAACCGATAAAAAAAAATAATACGCTCATATGCACAAACGCTTCAAAAGTGGTATTTTTCATCCAATTTTCATATTGTGTGTATGAAGCTTAACTGTTAGTACATAAAAAAAAAAAAAACAATCCTCAATAAACATAAATACGGTAATTCTCTGAATAATCAGCATTCATACAATTGTGCTTCCATGCAAATGTGAACATCATGTTCTGATCTTTATTGGGGAATTTTATTTTGTATATAGAGTGTTTATGTGGTGAGTTTACACTTTTCATTGAACAGAGTTTGGATAACACAGGGTTAAACGGAAAGGTCATAAATGAACTGCACATTATCTGGACAGAATGCTTGGGGAGATAGTGATGTGTTCCTGCTTAGGAGATGTATGTTAGCTTGGGGGGCAGCAAACTCTGCAGGGCTCCAACACACACTCACTGCTATTCCAACCCTTCACATATTTCCACATAAACTTCCCTCCTGGCATTAAACTTTGCCAGGTATTGTGCTCAGCTTACCACCCCAAACTGATGTTCCTCCCTCAGCTCACCTCTCCCCCTGCATGTCCTGTGAGCAGAATAGCTGATCTACCCATCAGCTAGCTGTGATTGACAGGTAGATCGAATGGAAGCTGTCATGGGCCCCCCCTACTGGCAATGCCTGAATGGTCAGGTGTGCGGCACTTACTATTTCGAGCTGTGTCGGCGGCTCCTGGTGTAGCACCTGCCACACAGCTCACATACTTCAAAGTCTTGCAGGACATGGCTGCTAACGGGAACTGAGTTCCTGTTGTGGAAAAAGTACAGGAACTCCGTTCCCATGCGTTCCCGCAGGACTTGAGCCCTGACTGTAGATGTCACCAGAACTACTGTAGCTGTGGTTGTATATCACATATTAGATGTAATATCAAACACTACAATATCACCCTGCTATATGGATGCCACAAACACCAGCCGTGGTGTTGGATCGTTGGTTAGATTTTCTACCAAACTCTGCAATATCACTGCAGATGTCACCAGACCTAGTCGTGGTGGTGGTGGTACACAATATATTAGATGTTCTATCAAACTCTCCAATATCGACCCACTCTGTGGACATCCCCAGAACCAGCTTTGGTGTTGGAGTTTGGGTTCTTCCAGGAATTTCTCGCCGTATCCACAGACTTTGACCACACAGCCAGCTATGGTAGCTCTATTGACAGAGGAACTCAGGCTGGCGTGGTTGTGTAACGAGAGCTGTGAGTGGTATTTATTCATAGAGTTGTATAACCTCCAGCCTGTAATCCAGAGTTCTCTCTGTGGCCCGGAGCTACAATCTACTGGTTGGTTGATTGTGTGAATGCTGCAGGTCTGGTTTATTGAGTGTTTAAAGGTTATTGAGCCTCTAACAAAAATAACAAACAAGTTACCTTCAATGAGAAGTCAGTCAGGAGTCGTGTATTGTCCTCACCTGGGCGACTCCGAGGAATCTGTTGAGGTAATATTTGACAAATAACTTTATTATCTATCAATATCTTCCGATCTACGCACTTATTTGAATATCTGGGAGACAGCAAGCGTAGAGCTAGATAAGGCTTACTAATGCCGCGTACACACGGTCGGAATTTCTGATGTAAACCGTCCGATGGGAGCTTTAATTTTGAAACTAGACATGTGCAATTCGTTTCGTTTTTTTTCGTTTTTCTTTTTTTTTTTTCCGTTCGTTCGTTTTCGTACGAATGAACGAATCGTTCGAATCGAACGAATCCGATTAACGAATCGTTCGAATCGAACGCATCCGAAAAGCAACGAAAATCCCAAAAACCAAACAACGAAAATCCGAAAAACGAAAAAAGGAACAACGAAAATGAACGAAAAAATTCGTACTTTCGTAACTTTTTTTTTTGTTGAATTGGTAATTTTCCGTGTCTCTTACAATGGCGCTGCTTAACGTGCTTTGAATGGATTGAACGAAAAAATTCGTACATTCGTAACTTTTTTTTTTGTTGAATTGGTAATTTTCCGTGTCCCTTACAATGGCGCTGCTTAACGTGCTTCGAATGGATTGAACGAAAAAATTCGTACATTCGTAACTTTATTTTTATTTTTTGCAATTCGTAATTTTCCGTGTCTCTTACAATGGCGCTGCTTAACGTGCTTCGAATGGATTGAACAAAAAAATTTGTAACTTTTTTTTTTCGATTCGTAACTTTTTTTTTCGATTTGTAACTTTTTTTTCGATTCGTAACTTTTTTTTTTTTTCGATTCGTAATGAATGGATTGAACAAAAAAATTCGTACATTCGTAACTTTTTTTTCGATTCGTAACTTTTTTTTTTTCGATTCGTAACTTATTTTTCGATTCGTAAATTATTAAAATGCAATAATAGCATACACATTACATAAAATTATGAATTATGCTCCGATTACGAATCTACAAATGTTACGAATGTTACGAATAACTACGAATGCGTCCGAATTTCGAATAAACGAATGAACGAAAATTAAACTAACGAAAAAACAAATCAACGAAAAATAACTCTTACAAATGTACGAATCGTTACGAATACGAACACCGACGACTTACGAATGTACGAATCGTTACGAATTAACGGAAACGAAAAAAAAATGATTTTTTTGTTGTGCACATGTCTATTTAAAACCTTTCTATCGTATTTTCCGATCGTGTGTATGCAATTCCGACACGCAAAATTCCGACGCATGCTCGGAAACAATTTGACGCATGCTCAGAAGCATTAAACTTTCCTTTTATAGTGCAGTCGAACGTGTTTTATGCTGTGGTTTTACTGACTGTCGGAATTTGGTGTGACCGTGTGTAGGCAAGACAGTTTGAGTGAAATTCCGTCGGAATTCCGACGGGAAAACCATCAGAGCTTTTTCCGACGAGAATTCCGACCGTGTGTACGCGGCATTAGACTTAAAATGCATTACAATTCTTAGAAAAACTGCAATATATTGCAGCTTACCCGTCCTGTTTAGGTTTTATTCCTCCTGCCAGTAACACACTTGCTGCGTTAGGGTGACAGAGCCTACTCACTACCCTAGGAAAGCACTACAGAACACCACCCCCTCTATGCACAGAGAAAACTGGAAACCATGCTAATGGATAGGAGTGCAGCATAGCAGAGAACAGGAAGATTTTTAGCTGGATGAACAGGTAACTTTTTGCACTTATTGAACAGATACAAGAAAACACTTTCAATGGTGTATTTAACTGACCAACAAGGGGGAAGTAAGTTAATTGTGTACATAGAATCATAGAAAAGTTTCAGCAGAAAGGAACCACGTGGTCCATCGAGTCTGACCCTTTTTGTTTTTTTTCTCTTTTTAGCATTTTTGAGTATAGGTCTATGTATGGAATGTCCGAAGCCATAGGGGTGCGCAGTCTATTGCATTAGGGTGTGCACCCCAAAGATCAAACACACATGCGCAGTAGAGTAGTGGACGGTGTCAGTAGGGCAGTGGATGGTGTCAGTAGGGCAGTGGACGGTGTCAGTAGAGCAGTGGACGGTATCAGTTTAGCAGTGGACGGTGTCAGTAGAGCAGAGGACGGTGTCAGTAGGGCAGTGGACGGTGTCAGTAGAGCAGTGGATGGTGTCAGTAGGGCAGTAAACAGTGTCAGTAGGGCAGTGGACGGTATCAGTTTAGCAGAGGATGGTATCAGTAGAGCAGTGGACGGTGTCAGTAGGGCAGTGGACGGTCAGTAGGGCAGTGGACGGTATCAGTTTAGCAGTGGACGGTGTCAGTAGAGCAGAGGACAGTGTCAGTAGGGCAGTGGACGGTGTCATTAGGGCAGTGGACGGTGTCATTAGGGCAGTGGACGGTGTCAGTAAAGCAGTGGACGGTGTCAGTAGGGCAGTGGACGGTGTCAGTAGGGCAGTGGACGGTGTCAGTAGAGCAGTGGACGGTGTCAGTAGGGCAGAGGACGGTGTCAGTAGGGCAGAGGACGGTGTCAGTAGGGCAGTGGATGGTGTCAGTAGAGCAGTGGACGGTGTCAGTAGAGCAGTGGATGGTGTCAGTAGGGCAGTGGACGTTGTCAGTAGGGCAGTGGACGTTGTCAGTAGGGCAGTGGACGGTGTCAGTAGGGCAGTGGACGGTGTCAGTAGGGCAGTGGACGGTGTCAGTAGGGCAGTGGATGGTATCAGTAGGGCAGAGGACTGTGTCAGTAGGGCAGTGGACGGTGTCAGTAGAGCAGTGGACGGTGTCAGTAGGGCAGTGGATGGTGTCAGTAGGGCAGTAAACAGTGTCAGTAGAGCAGTGGACGGTATCAGTTTAGCAGTGGACAGTGTCAGTAGGGCAGTGGACGGTGTCAAAAAAGCAGTGGATGGTGTCAGTAGGGCAGTGGACGGTGTCAGTAGGGCAGTGGACGGTGTCAGTAGGGCAGTGGACGGTGTCAGTAGAGCAGTGGACGGTATCAGTTTAGCAGAGGATGGTATCAGTAGAGCAGTGGACGGTGTCAGTAGGGCAGTGGACGGTGTCAGTAGGGCAGTGGACGGTGTCAGTAGAGCAGTGGACGGTATCAGTTTAGCAGAGGATGGTATCAGTAGAGCAGTGGACGGTGTCAGTAGAGCAGTGGACGGTATCAGTTTAGCAGAGGACGGTGTCAGTAGGGCAGTGGACGGTGTCAGTAGGGCAGTGGACGGTGTCAGTAGGGCAGTAAACAGTGTCAGTAGAGCAGTGGACGGTATCAGTTTAGCAGTGGACGGTGTCAGTAGAGCAGAGGACAGTGTCAGTAGGGCAGTGGACGGTGTCAGTAGAGCAGAGGACGGTGTCAGTAGGGCAGTGGACGGTGTCAGTAGAGCAGTGGACTGTATCAGTTTAGCAGAGGATGGTATCAGTAGGGCAGTGGATGGTGTCAGTAGAGCAGTGGATGGTGTCAGTAGAGCAGTGGATGGTGTCAGTAGGGCAGAGGACAGTGTCAGTAGGGCAGTGGACGGTGTCAGTAGAGCAGTGGACGGTGTCAGTAGTGCAGTGGACGGTGTCAGTAGGGCAGTGGACGGTGTCAGTAGGGCAGTGGATGGTGTCAGTAGAGCAGTGGACGTTGTCAGTAGGGCAGTGGATGGTGTCAGTAGGGCAGTGGATGGTATCAGTAGAGCAGTGGACGGTGTCAGTAGGGCAGTGGATGGTGTCAGTAGGGCAGTAAACAGTGTCAGTAGAGCAGTGGACGGTATCAGTTTAGCAGTGGACAGTGTCAGTAGGGCAGTGGACGGTGTCAAAAAAGCAGTGGATGGTGTCAGTAGGGCAGTGGACGGTGTCAGTAGGGCAGTGGACGGTGTCAGTAGAGCAGTGGACGGTATCAGTTTAGCAGAGGATGGTATCAGTAGAGCAGTGGACGGTGTCAGTAGAGCAGTGGACGGTGTCAGTAGGGCAGTGGACGGTGTCAGTAGAGCAGTGGATGGTGTCAGTAGGGCAGTAAACAGTGTCAGTAGGGCAGTGGACGGTATCAGTTTAGCAGAGGATGGTATCAGTAGAGCAGTGGACGGTGTCAGTAGGGCAGTGGACGGTCAGTAGGGCAGTGGACGGTCTCAGTTTAGCAGTGGACGGTGTCAGTAGAGCAGAGGACTGTGTCAGTAGGGCAGTGGACGGTGTCATTAGGGCAGTGGACGGTGTCATTAGGGCAGTGGACGGTGTCAGTAAAGCAGTGGACGGTGTCAGTAGGGCAGTGGACGGTGTCAGTAGGGCAGTGGACGGTGTCAGTAGAGCAGTGGACGGTGTCAGTAGAGCAGAGGACGGTGTCAGTAGGGCAGAGGACGGTGTCAGTAGGGCAGTGGAAGGTGTCAGTAGAGCAGTGGACGGTGTCAGTAGAGCAGTGGATGGTGTCAGTAGGGCAGTGGACGTTGTCAGTAGGGCAGTGGACGTTGTCAGTAGGGCAGTGGACGGTGTCAGTAGGGCAGTGGACGGTGTCAGTAGGGCAGTGGACGGTGTCAGTAGGGCAGTGGACGGTGTCAGTAGGGCAGTGGATGGTATCAGTAGGGCAGAGGACGGTGTCAGTAGGGCAGTGGACGGTGTCAGTAGAGCAGTGGACGGTGTCAGTAGGGCAGTGGATGGTGTCAGTAGGGCAGTAAACAGTGTCAGTAGAGCAGTGGACGGTATCAGTTTAGCAGTGGACAGTGTCAGTAGGGCAGTGGACGGTGTCAAAAAAGCAGTGGACGGTGTCAGTAGTGCAGTGGACGGTGTCAAAAAAGCAGTGGATGGTGTCAGTAGGGCAGTGGACGGTGTCAGTAGGGCAGTGGACGGTGTCAGTAGGGCAGTGGATGGTGTCAGTAGAGCAGTGGACGGTGTCAGTAGAGCAGTGGATGGTGTCAGTCAGTAGGGCAGTGGACGTTGTCAGTAGGGCAGTGGACGTTGTCAGTAGGGCAGTGGACGGTGTCAGTAGGGCAGTGGATGGTGTCAGTAGGGCAGTGGACGTTGTCAGTAGGGCAGTGGACGTTGTCAGTAGGGCAGTAAACAGTGTCAGTAGAGCAGTGGACGGTATCAGTTTAGCAGTGGACAGTGTCAGTAGGGCAGTGGACGGTGTCAGTATAGCAGTGGATGGTGTCAGTAGGGCAGTGGACGGTGTCAGTAGGGCAGTGGACGGTGTCAGTAGGGCAGTGGACGGTGTCAGTAGAGCAGTGGACGGTATCAGTTTAGCAGAGGATGGTATCAGTAGAGCAGTGGACGGTGTCAGTAGGGCAGTGGACGGTGTCAGTAGGGCAGTGGACGGTGTCAGTAGAGCAGTGGACGGTATCAGTTTAGCAGAGGATGGTATCAGTAGAGCAGTGGACGGTGTCAGTAGAGCAGTGGACGGTATCAGTTTAGCAGAGGACGGTGTCAGTAGGGCAGTGGACGGTGTCAGTAGGGCAGTGGACGGTGTCAGTAGGGCAGTAAACAGTGTCAGTAGAGCAGTGGACGGTATCAGTTTAGCAGTGGACGGTGTCAGTAGAGCAGAGGACAGTGTCAGTAGGGCAGTGGACGGTGTCAGTAGAGCAGAGGACGGTGTCAGTAGGGCAGTGGACGGTGTCAGTAGAGCAGTGGACTGTATCAGTTTAGCAGAGGATGGTATCAGTAGGGCAGTGGATGGTGTCAGTAGAGCAGTGGATGGTGTCAGTAGAGCAGTGGATGGTGTCAGTAGGGCAGAGGACAGTGTCAGTAGGGCAGTGGACGGTGTCAGTAGAGCAGTGGACGGTGTCAGTAGAGCAGTGGACGGTGTCAGTAGGGCAGTGGACGGTGTCAGTAGGGCAGTGGATGGTGTCAGTAGAGCAGTGGACGTTGTCAGTAGGGCAGTGGATGGTGTCAGTAGGGCAGTGGATGGTATCAGTAGAGCAGTGGACGGTGTCAGTAGGGCAGTGGATGGTGTCAGTAGGGCAGTAAACAGTGTCAGTAGAGCAGTGGACGGTATCAGTTTAGCAGTGGACAGTGTCAGTAGGGCAGTGGACGGTGTCAGAAAAGCAGTGGATGGTGTCAGTAGGGCAGTGGACGGTGTCAGTAGGGCAGTGGACGGTGTCAGTAGAGCAGTGGACGGTATCAGTTTAGCAGAGGATGGTATCAGTAGAGCAGTGGACGGTGTCAGTAGAGCAGTGGACGGTGTCAGTAGGGCAGTGGACGGTGTCAGTAGAGCAGTGGATGGTGTCAGTAGTGCAGTAAACAGTGTCAGTAGGGCAGTGGACGGTATCAGTTTAGCAGAGGATGGTATCAGTAGAGCAGTGGACGGTGTCAGTAGGGCAGTGGACGGTCAGTAGGGCAGTGGACGGTATCAGATTAGCAGTGGACGGTGTCAGTAGAGCAGAGGACAGTGTCAGTAGGGCAGTGGACGGTGTCATTAGGGCAGTGGACGGTGTCATTAGGGCAGTGGACGGTGTCAGTAAAGCAGTGGACGGTGTCAGTAGGGCAGTGGACGGTGTCAGTAGGGCAGTGGACGGTGTCAGTAGAGCAGTGGACGGTGTCAGTAGAGCAGAGGACGGTGTCAGTAGGGCAGAGGACGGTGTCAGTAGGGCAGTGGATGGTGTCAGTAGAGCAGTGGACGGTGTCAGTAGAGCAGTGGATGGTGTCAGTAGGGCAGTGGACGTTGTCAGTAGGGCAGTGGACGTTGTCAGTAGGGCAGTGGACGGTGTCAGTAGGGCAGTGGACGGTGTCAGTAGGGCAGTGGACGGTGTCAGTAGGGCAGTGGACGGTGTCAGTAGGGCAGTGGATGGTATCAGTAGGGCAGAGGACTGTGTCAGTAGGGCAGTGGACGGTGTCAGTAGAGCAGTGGACGGTGTCAGTAGGGCAGTGGATGGTGTCAGTAGGGCAGTAAACAGTGTCAGTAGAGCAGTGGACGGTATCAGTTTAGCAGTGGACAGTGTCAGTAGGGCAGTGGACGGTGTCAAAAAAGCAGTGGACGGTGTCAGTAGGGCAGTGGACGGTGTCAAAAAAGCAGTGGATGGTGTCAGTAGGGCAGTGGACGGTGTCAGTAGGGCAGTGGACGGTGTCAGTAGGGCAGTGGATGGTGTCAGTAGAGCAGTGGACGGTGTCAGTAGAGCAGTGGATGGTGTCAGTAGGGCAGTGGACGTTGTCAGTAGGGCAGTGGACGTTGTCAGTAGGGCAGTGGACGGTGTCAGTAGGGCAGTGGATGGTGTCAGTAGGGCAGTGGACGTTGTCAGTAGGGCAGTGGACGTTGTCAGTAGGGCAGTAAACAGTGTCAGTAGAGCAGTGGACGGTATCAGTTTAGCAGTGGACAGTGTCAGTAGGGCAGTGGACGGTGTCAAAAAAGCAGTGGATGGTGTCAGTAGGGCAGTGGACGGTGTCAGTAGGGCAGTGGACGGTGTCAGTAGGGCAGTGGACGGTGTCAGTAGAGCAGTGGACGGTATCAGTTTAGCAGAGGATGGTATCAGTAGAGCAGTGGACGGTGTCAGTAGGGCAGTGGACGGTGTCAGTAGGGCAGTGGACGGTGTCAGTAGAGCAGTGGACGGTATCAGTTGAGCAGAGGATGGTATCAGTAGAGCAGTGGACGGTGTCAGTAGAGCAGTGGACGGTATCAGTTTAGCAGAGGACGGTGTCAGTAGGGCAGTGGACGGTGTCAGTAGGGCAGTGGACGGTGTCAGTAGGGCAGTAAACAGTGTCAGTAGAGCAGTGGACGGTATCAGTTTAGCAGTGGACGGTGTCAGTAGAGCAGAGGACAGTGTCAGTAGGGCAGTGGACGGTGTCAGTAGCAGCAGAGGACGGTGTCAGTAGGGCAGTGGACGGTGTCAGTAGAGCAGTGGACTGTATCAGTTTAGCAGAGGATGGTATCAGTAGGGCAGTGGATGGTGTCAGTAGAGCAGTGGATGGTGTCAGTAGAGCAGTGGATGGTGTCAGTAGGGCAGAGGACAGTGTCAGTAGGGCAGTGGACGGTGTCAGTAGAGCAGTGGACGGTGTCAGTAGAGCAGTGGACGGTGTCAGTAGGGCAGTGGACGGTGTCAGTAGGGCAGTGGATGGTGTCAGTAGAGCAGTGGACGTTGTCAGTAGGGCAGTGGATGGTGTCAGTAGGGCAGTGGATGGTATCAGTAGAGCAGTGGACGGTGTCAGTAGGGCAGTGGATGGTGTCAGTAGGGCAGTTTACTGTGTCAGTAGAGCAGTGGACGGTATCAGTTTAGCAGTGGACAGTGTCAGTAGGGCAGTGGACGGTGTCAAAAAAGCAGTGGATGGTGTCAGTAGGGCAGTGGACGGTGTCAGTAGGGCAGTGGACGGTGTCAGTAGAGCAGTGGACGGTATCAGTTTAGCAGAGGATGGTATCAGTAGAGCAGTGGACGGTGTCAGTAGAGCAGTGGACGGTGTCAGTAGGGCAGTGGACGGTGTCAGTAGAGCAGTGGATGGTGTCAGTAGGGCAGTAAACAGTGTCAGTAGGGCAGTGGACGGTATCAGTTTAGCAGAGGATGGTATCAGTAGAGCAGTGGACGGTGTCAGTAGGGCAGTGGACGGTCAGTAGGGCAGTGGACGGTATCAGTTTAGCAGTGGACAGTGTCAGTTGAGCAGAGGACAGTGTCAGTAGGGCAGTGGACGGTGTCATTAGGGCAGTGGACGGTGTCATTAGGGCAGTGGACGGTGTCAGTAAAGCAGTGGACGGTGTCAGTAGGGCAGTGGACGGTGTCAGTAGGGCAGTGGACGGTGTCAGTAGAGCAGTGGACGGTGTCAGTAGAGCAGAGGACGGTGTCAGTAGGGCAGAGGACGGTGTCAGTAGGGCAGTGGATGGTGTCAGTAGAGCAGTGGACGGTGTCAGTAGAGCAGTGGATGGTGTCAGTAGGGCAGTGGACGTTGTCAGTAGGGCAGTGGACGTTGTCAGTAGGGCAGTGGACGGTGTCAGTAGGGCAGTGGACGGTGTCAGTAGGGCAGTGGACGGTGTCAGTAGGGCAGTGGACGGTGTCAGTAGGGCAGTGGATGGTATCAGTAGGGCAGAGGACTGTGTCAGTAGGGCAGTGGACGGTGTCAGTAGAGCAGTGGACGGTGTCAGTAGGGGCAGTGGATGGTGTCAGTAGGGCAGTAAACAGTGTCAGTAGAGCAGTGGACGGTATCAGTTTAGCAGTGGACAGTGTCAGTAGGGCAGTGGACGGTGTCAAAAAAGCAGTGGACGGTGTCAGTAGGGCAGTGGACGGTGTCAAAAAAGCAGTGGATGGTGTCAGTAGGGCAGTGGACGGTGTCAGTAGGGCAGTGGACGGTGTCAGTAGAGCAGTGGACGGTATCAGTTTAGCAGAGGATGGTATCAGTAGAGCAGTGGACGGTGTCAGTAGAGCAGTGGACGGTATCAGTTTAGCAGAGGACGGTGTCAGTAGGGCAGTGGACGGTGTCAGTAGGGCAGTGGACGGTGTCAGTAGGGCAGTAAACAGTGTCAGTAGAGCAGTGGACGGTATCAGTTTAGCAGTGGACGGTGTCAGTAGAGCAGAGGACAGTGTCAGTAGGGCAGTGGACGGTGTCAGTAGAGCAGAGGACGGTGTCAGTAGGGCAGTGGACGGTGTCAGTAGAGCAGTGGACGGTATCAGTTTAGCAGAGGATGGTATCAGTAGGGCAGTGGATGGTGTCAGTAGGGCAGTAAACAGTGTCAGTAGAGCAGTGGATGGTGTCAGTAGAGCAGTGGATGGTGTCAGTAGAGCAGTGGATGGTGTCAGTAGGGCAGAGGACAGTGTCAGTAGAGCAGTGGACGTTGTCAGTAGGGCAGTGGATGGTGTCAGTAGGGCAGTGGACAGTGTCAGTAGAGCAGTGGACGTTGTCAGTAGGGCAGTGGATGGTGTCAGTAGAGCAGTGGACGGTGTCAGTAGAGCAGTGGACGGTGTCAGTAGGGCAGTGGATGGTGTCAGTAGAGCAGTGGATGGTGTCAGTAGGGCAGTGGATGGTGTCAGTAGAGCAGTGGACGGTGTCAGTAGAGCAGTGGACGGTGTCAGTAGGGCAGTGGATGGTGTCAGTAGAGCAGTGGATGGTGTCAGTAGGGCAGTGGATGGTGTCAGTAGAGCAGTGGATGGTGTCAGTAGGGCAGTGGATAGTGTCAAGATACTATCAGTTTACTGAATCAGATCAGGCAGCTATTATGATTGGTTGCCAGAGGTTACAGTGTATCATTACCGCTCACTGACTAGTTGCTAGAGGTTACAGCACATGATTTCTGCTTGTTGATTGGTTGCTAGAGATTACTGTGGATATGACCTGTTGATATACATATCAATGCTGCCGGCCGCCGCTATTTCCATATCAATGCTGCCGCTATTTACATATGAATGCCAGTAATTTACATGTAAACACAGGGTCTGCAGGTGAGTCATCTGTACACAACAATAGGGCAGAGCTGGGCAGCATTAGTAGCAGCACTTCACACTGAGATATTGGGACACAGCACAGGATTAAAACCTCAAGGGACGAGGGAATTTAAACCAGGATAGTTGGCAAGTATGAGGCAGCTGCTTTGGGCCCCACAACAATGACAGGGCCCAGGGTAGCTGCCCCTTTTGCCCTGCCTTAAAAACGGCCCTGTCTAGACCATGTCATGATGGCTCTAGACTGTTCCACTGCCCTTCACAGGTCCACTCTAATTGCTAAGTGATCCCCCCCCCCATGAAGATGATTAGAGGAGCAATCTCACAAACTTTACTAAACCATCTGATAACTCTACAGTGGTCACCCTGTATATGTAAGATCATCACTGTTTTCCCAGACTTTTTATTAAAGCGGTTCGGCACCCATTTCATTTAGTAAATCTCTTTGCCTTCCAAATCAGGCAAAGAGTACTAAATGAAGTGTTTTTTTTTTGTTTTTTTTTACTTACCTTGTAATCGATGACTTCCGGTCCTCTGTCTCTGCGGGGGTGGGCGGGGTCTGTGCGGGGATCCTCGTCACGCCGCACTGTCTCCTGGGATCTGGTGTCATTGATCCCAGGAGTCAGTGCGGGCATCTTCCGAAATCTCGCGAGATTTCGGACACATTTTCCGAAATCTCGCGAGATGTCTGCAGATGTGCCGACATCTCGTGAGATTTCGGAGAACGTGAGCTGCACTTTGCCGTTACTGCGCACGCGCGAGCTCGGCGCAGTAACGGCGGTGCATGCAGGGCCATCTAAAGTGCCTGTGGGGTTTCACATGCCCACAGGCAAGATGGACCCCAGCAGACAAGAAGAAGATAAAGAATTTTATCGGAGGAAAACCGGCGGCGATCGAGATGGAAGATGGAACAGGTAAGTCCCCCAAGTGAGCTATATGGCCTTGGCATATAGCCCAAAAAAAAAAAAAACGAGTGCAGAACCGCTTTAAGGTTATGGGTAGCCAACGGCATTCCCTGCACCGGTGACAAACTCTGGTCACCTCTGTATCAGATCAACGCAGATGTCATTCAGACATTGATGACTGCAGGAGAGAAATGTGCAAAACCTACCCGAAGGGAAATCCCAATATTGGTTGTACTTATTGGATAGACATGGGCACAATAGAAAAATTTGTTTCGTTTCTGTTCGTTTCCGTTGATTCGTAAATTCGTAAGTCGTCGGTGTTCGTATTCGGACTCGTTCGTATTTTCGTAAGAGTTATTTTTTCGTTGATTCGTTTTTCCGTTAGTTTAATTTTAGTTTATTCGAAATTCGGACGCATTCATATTTTCGTAGATTTAGTTACATTCGTACTTTCGTTAGATTGATTTATTCGTACTTTCGTAACATTGTTTTCGTACATTCGTAATCGGAGCATAATTCATAATTTTTATGTAATGTGTATGCTATTATTACATTGTAAGAGACACGGAAAATTACGAATCGAAAAAAAAAAGTTACGAATGTACGAATTTTTTCGTTCAATCCATTCGAAGCACGTTAAGTAGCGCCATTGTAAGAGACACGGAAAATTACCAATTCAACAAAAAAAAAGTTACCAATGTACGAATTTTTTCGGTCAATCCATTCGAAGCACGTTAAGCAGCGCCATTGTAAGAGACACGGAAAATTACCAATTCAACAAAAAAAAAGTTACCAATGTACGAATTTTTTCGGTCAATCCATTCGAAGCACGTTAAGCAGCGCCATTGTAAGAGACACGGAAAATTACGAATCGAAAAAAAAAGTTACGAATGTACGAATTTTTTCGTTCAATCCATTCGAAGCACGTTAAGCAGCGCCATTGTAAGGGACACGGAAAATTACGAATCGCAAAAAAAAAAAAAAAAAGTTACGAATGTACGAATTTTTTCGTTCAATCCATTCGAAGCACGTTAAGCAGCGCCATTGTAAGAGACACGGAAAATTACGAATCGCAAGAAAAAAAAGAAAAAGTTACGAATGTACGAATTTTTTCGTTCAATCCATTCGAAGCACGTTAAGCAGCGCCATTGTAAGAGACACGGAAAATTACGAATCGAAAAAAAAAGTTACGAATGTACGAATTTTTTAGTTCAATCCATTCAAAGCACGTTAAGCAGCGCCATTGTAAGAGACACGGAAAATTACGAATCGCAAAAAAAAAAGTTACGAATGTACGAATTTTTTCGTTCAATCCATTTGAGGCACGTTAAGCAGCGCCATTGTAAGAGACACGAAAATTACCAATTCAACAAAAAAAAAAAGTTACGAATGTACGAATTTTTTCGTTCATTTTGATTTTCGTTGTTCCTGTTTTCGTTTTTCGGATTTTCTTCTTTCGTAGTTTCGTTGTTTCTAATTTGGTTATTTCGGATTTTCGTTGTTTTTCGTATTCGTTCGATTCGATAATTCGTTATTCGTTAAAATTTTTAGCGAATCATTCGTTCATTCGTACGATAACGAATGAACGAATATAACGAATTTGAACGGAAAATTAATTAAAACGAAGCGAATTGCACATGTCTAGTATTGGATGTGTCTTTTTTCAACCTGACAATGTAACTATACAGGTTATGGTGAGAAGGGTCCAATGGACTTGGGTTCGGACCAACCTCAGGAAGAAGTTGTCACTCCCGCCCTTTGTTGCCCAAACAATTGCAGCCCGGGCATTCCCAGCTCCAAAGCTGCTTGTATACAAAGGGGTGGGAAATCTTGAGACATCATTGAGCTAATATGGCCATATCAGTCCCTGATCCACGGCGGTGGGTTAGGGGTGGCGGTGGCTATGCAAATCCACTTGGTGTAATGGTAACCTGGATGATTAGTATCAGGGAGAGCCGAAACCGGACTGCTTGAAGAACTGAGGGCCGTAAATAGGTCTCCTCTAGAGAAAGCCGGAAGGTTTACCTCCTGATGGCGATGGTGAGGCACTGGGTCTGGCCGAAGGGCCGGGTCCCTGGCCTTCTGGCCTAGATTTGGTGTGGTTCCTGTCCTTGTCAGTTTTTCAGGAAAGAGCACCGGCCCCCTTGTACGGGGGGGCATGCTCGGTTAGTACTTCCCGAATGTAATTCGGTGAGAACGATGGGAGCGGTGGTGGAGCCTTTTTCCTGCTGGGGCTCTCCCTAAGCTCTCAAAGTTCTGACCACTTCCTGGTGGAAACCTCTCATAATGGGCACAGCAGGTGTACAAACCCGAGAACTCAGCACAGGGATGGTGGGAACCCCTCATAATGGGCACAGCAGGTGTACAGACCTGGGAACTCAGCACAGGGATGGTGGGACCCCTCATAATGGGCACAGCAGGTGTACAAACCCGAGAACTCAGCACAGGGATGGTGGGAACCCCTCATAATGGGCACAGCAGGTGTACAGACCCGGGAACTCAGCACAGGGATGGTGGGACCCCTCATAATGGGCACAGCAGGTGTACAGACCCGAGAACTCAGTAATAAGATTTCACAAGCAGTCTATAACTGTTCGTTCCAGGGACTTTACTCTGCACGATTAAACTCTGAAATATCTATTTGGGTGGAGTGACTCTAATCAAATAAAGAACTAATGATTAGCTCCAACCAAAGTCCTGGTTGTTGGAATGTTCCTCTGTCCTGTTCTTTCCGAGACTCCAATGGTGAAGTTTCCCTGGAGCAACCCCAGCAGACTCTCACTTAAAGCGATTGAGCTATATAATCTGCCCCCCCCCCCCCCCTCTAAACTGTAAAAAAAAATCTGGAAAGCGGCCGCAAGTGATGAGACCGGCCTGAAGACCGCTGATATTGAGTATTTACACTGCTCGATACAACTTACACAGTGTGCTATGCCAGCCTCTAATACAGGGGCTGGCATAGACTTATAATAATGCATTAACCACTTCAACACCGGGCCATTTTACCCCCTTCCTTACCAGAGCACTTTTTTGCGATTCGGCACTGCGTCGCTTTAACTAACAATTGCGCGGACCTGCGACGTTGCACCCAAACAAAATTGACGTCCTTTTTCCCCCACAAATAGAGCTTTCTTTTGGTGGTATTTGATCACCTCTGCGGTTTTTATTTTTTGCGCTATAAACAAAAGAAGAGCGACAATTTTGAAAAAAAAACACATTCTTTTTTACTTTTTGCTATAATAAATATCCCATTTTTTTTTTACAAATACAATTTTTTTACTCAGTTTAGGCCGATACGTATTCTTCTACATATTTTTGATTAAAAAAAATTGCAATAAGCGTATATAGATCTGTTTGCACAAAAGTTATAGCGTCTACAAAAATAGGGGATAGATTTATTGCATTTTTTTTTTTTTTACTAGTAATGGCGGCGATCTGCGATTTTTTTTTTCGTGACTGCGACATTGCGGCGGACACTTCGGACACTTTTGACATATTTTTGGGACCATTCACATTTACACAGCGATCGTTGCTATAAAATTGCAGTGATTACTGTGTAAATGCGACTGGCAGGGAAGGGGTTAACACTAGGGGGCACTGCAGGGGTTAATATGTTCCCTACGCACCGGGTCCCGAGCGACGCCGCGGGCAAGCGCGCGCGCCCCCTAGGCAGGCCGGGAATGGTAGGACGTCATGTGATGCCCACCCAGGATGGGAGATCCACCTTGTGGGTGTCATATGACAATATGCGGGTAATGAAGTGGTTAACAACCACTTTAAGGGACACTCTACTATTCCCCTTCACTCCCTCCCTATCAGCTACATAGAAGGTTATGTAGGGAAGAGAAGGAGGGGCGGAGCACCTGGGCCAGCACAGACAGTAGCTACACCCTCCCAAAAAATTAGAAGGTTATGATGTGCAAAGAGGGAGGGACCCCCGCTAAGGAATCGACTCTTCCTGGAGCAGTCAGATTTTCTATCAAGTTCAATGACAGAGAAAAATAAAGGAAAATACACATCAAGCATTTAAAATTATTGTTTTTTTTTTTCTGTGTTTTTACCTTCAATGTTTTACATTTCTTGGCAGGGTCTCTTTAAAGCCCATTGCACCCTTAAAAAAATATATATTTTTGCCTCCCCCCCATTAACTTCAATGTATTTGGCCAAAATTGCAACAATTTGTCAAATTCTTGACATCTGTTTAAAGTCATATGTGCTTTTTTTCCACCAACAT
Organism: Lithobates sylvaticus; assembly: GCA_028564925.1. Classification (NCBI taxonomy): domain Eukaryota; kingdom Metazoa; phylum Chordata; class Amphibia; order Anura; family Ranidae; genus Lithobates; species Lithobates sylvaticus. The sequence continues at coordinate 618,300,391 of CM053027.1, read as the reverse complement.
TTTTATTTATTATTACTTTTATTTATTTTCTAATTTAATATATTTATATGTACTTTTTCTTTTATTTATTACAATTTTTTTTTTATAATTATATTTTATATTATTATTATTATATATTTTTTTTATATATTAACCTTATCTTTATTCAATATTTTATTTAATATTTACCTTATGTTTTATATATATATATATATATATATATATATTTATAAATATTGAATAAAGATAAGGTTAATATATAGAAAAAAATATAATAATATAAAATATAATTATAATAATATAAAATATAATTATAATAATATAAAATATAATTATAAAAAAAAGATAGTATATATATATATATATATATATATATATATATATATATATATATATATATATATATATATATATATATATATATATATACCTTACTTTTAATATATTTTTTCTTTAATATTTCCTTCATTTTTTTTTTTAATATGTATTTATATTGTATCTGCACTGAACTGCGCACATATTAGAAATAAGAAATGAGACCAGGTGCACAGCAAAGACTTTAGTACATTACAGGTCTTTTTTTTTTTTCGGGGACCCAGTTCCGCCACCTCCAGCACTGGATGTGTGCAATTGGAAAGGGGTACTGGGATGTGATGGAGGGTCTATTGGTGCTGGCTGCAGTGCTGGGGAATTTTCTTTTTTCTGGAGGGGATCTATTTTTGTGTGACAGTTTATTGTTAATGCTGAGGGCAATTGTTGCTGGAAGGCATCTACTGTTGATTAAGGGGTCTGTTGGTTGCTGGCTGCTGGAGAGTATTTGTGTTGGCTGCTGGGAGATCTGCTGTTGCTGCTGGGGGGCTATTGTTGCTGGGGTTCTATTGCTGCTGGCTGTGGGGGATCTGTTTTCTTGTTTTTCTTGTTTATTGTTACCAAGTCCAAAACAAATGACTTAGCACTGCAAACTGATACTTGTCCCTGTATTCTCTAAAAAGGGGTCGTACTGGGAGGTGGGTAGGTGGTGGAACCAAGGGTTGGTGTGTGGAGGTGGGTAGGGATTGGAGATGCAAATCAGTAGGGGGAAGGGGGAGTTCCTGCACCTATTCTCTGAGAAAAGCCCTGAGTACATATAATACAAAAGAGAGAGCAGGACTCACAGGTCTTGAGAGGTGAGCACACACTGAAGATTTTATTTCAACATTATATTTTTTATTATATATATATATATATATATATATATATAATATATATATATACACATATATATAATTTACCTTACTTTTAATATATTATTTTTATTTAATATTTCCTTCATCTTCAAAATATTGAATAAAGATAAGGTAAATATATAAAAAAAATATAATAATATAAAAAAATTTAAATAAATAGTATATATATATATATATATATATATATATATATATATATATATATATATATATATATATATATATATATATATATATACACATATATATATCATTTACCTTACTTTTAATATATTATTTTTGTTTAATATTTCCTTCATCTTCAAAATATTGAATAAAGATAAGGTAAATATATAAAAGAAAAATATAATAATATAAAAAAAAATTAAAATAAATAGTATATATATATATACACACATTTACCTTACTTTTAATATATTTTTTTGTGTAATATTTCCTTAATTTTTTTATATTTATTTATATTGTATATGCACTGTACTGCACACATATTAGAAATAAGAAATGAGCCCAGATGCACAGCAAAGACTTTAGTACATATAATCCAAAAGAGAGAGCAGGACTCACGGGTCTTGAGAGGTGAGCACACACTGAAGATTTTATTTCAACATTATATTTTTTTTATATATATATATATATATATATATATATATATATATATATATATATATATATATATATATATATAATATATATATATATATATATACACATATATATAATTTACCTTACTTTTAATATATTATTTTTATTTAATATTTCCTTCATCTTCAAAATATTGAATAAAGATAAGGTAAATATATAAAAAAAAATATAATAATATAAAAAAATTAAAATAAATAGTATATATATATATATATATATATATATATATATATATATATATACACATATATATATCATTTACTTTACTTTTAATATATTATTTTTGTTTAATATTTCCTTCATCTTCAAAATATTGAATAAAGATAAGGTAAATATATAAAAGAAAAAATATAATAATATAATTTTTTTTTAATAAATAGTATATATATATATATACACACATTTACCTTACTTTTAATATATTTTTTTGTGTAATATTTCCTTAATTTTTTTATATTTATTTATATTGTATATGCACTGTACTGCACACATATTAGAAATAAGAAATGAGCCCAGATGCACAGCAAAGACTTTAGTACATATAATCCAAAAGAGAGAGCAGGACTCACGGGTCTTGAGAGGTGAGCACACACTGAAGATTTTATTTCAACATTATATTTTTTATTATAAATATATATATATATATATATATATATATATATATATATATATATATAATTTACATTTTAATATATTATTTTTATTTAATATTTCCTTAATTTTGTTTCAACATTGAAATATATATATATATATATATATATATATATATATATATATATATATATATATATATATATATATATATATATATATATATATATATATATGTAAAGGAAAAAAATATAATGTTTAAATATATATATTTCAACATTAGATTTTTTAATTTATTCATTTTTTCCTTTTTTTTATTTTATATATATATATATATATATATATATATATATATATATATATATATATATATATATATATATATATATATATATATATATATATATATATATATATATATATTTTTTATATTATATTTTTTACTTTAATTTAAGATTTACATTTTATTATATTTTTATATTTTATATGACATGTTTTTTTGTATTTATTTTATTTATTATTATTTATTTATAATAGAACTTCAGAAAACAAACTCTTATGGGAGATGTAGAATGTCCAGTAATATATTCTGTATTTTTAACTATGATGAAACAAAGTTTCTTTCATTCTTTTCCGCACAGAGAAGACACAAATATTTTACAACCATTTTTTTAAAATGTTTCCAGCATGGCAAGAATTTCCGCATTTGTTAAATTTTTTCCTCCAATGTTTTTATATACAATTATTTGGAAAAGGACGTAGTCTGCTGATTCATCCTGCTGGCTTCCACCCAAAATCTAAATATTCCCTCTGAATGGCCTTTCCCAGTTCTGTAATAACTCGACTTTCTGTTTCTCCACAGGACACAAATACAAAGGGAAAGATGACCGCAGGCGGGCAAAACAATTATGCCGGTCCCCAAACAAAGAATACCGCGTCCTGCCGGAATCCGTTCAACAACATCAAGGTAACGCCGCCAGTGCGCAGAAAGCGTCCTGTCCGCCATATAATGTTTATTTTTATTACTTATTGATGGTTAAAAGGTTCAATTCCTGTACCTCAATATTTCTCTGCTGTGCAATTGCCATTTTTTGTGTTGTGTTTGTTTAACTATTTCTTGTGTTTAGTTGTCGTAAATCAGTATTTTCTTCATGAAGCAATAATTCATCTCGTCCTCAAAGCACAACTTCAAAATGTTATTTGAAATAATCATTGGGTCCCCAGGCTGCAATGGCCACTTCATCTCTGTGCTGTGCAGTAATCTCTTTTCGCCACTAGGTGTCCTCAGTCTTCTTGCTTGGATGATGGTCAGTATCATTCAATCTGGTAGACTGAGGACATCCTGTGAGTGGAGGAAGTCATGGATCTGTCCCCTGAGGGGGGCAACATCATGAGGTCCAGCACTGACATGCATGGGCGTCCGCAGAACTTTTTTCAGGGGGGGGGTTGCATAATTTTAGGGTCACCCATGCACCGCCCCTTTTCGACAATGTCATTATCACATTATTATGGTCAGAGTCTGCAGACATAGTACAGTCCCTAGGATAAGTAATGGATAATGACCAACAGGCCCTCCTACCAGACCCAGCGAAACTACAGCAGTGATCCCTCCGGCTGGACGATCGCTCACTCTGGGTTCCCCGGGGGCGACTCTGGTCAGTAGTATAGCATGTCTGTACCCTGGCAGTGGCTCAGTCTTTCTCTCTCTGGTGGTGCTGGGCAGTGTGGCTCTCTCTGGTGGCGCTGGACAGCATGGCTCTCTCAGGTGGCGCTGGGCAGCCTGGCTCTCTCTCTGGTGGCGCTGGGCAGCCTGGCTCTCTCTCTGGTGGCGCTGGGCAGCGTGGCTCTCTCTCTGGTGGCGCTGGGCAGCGTGGCTCTCTCTCTAGTGACACTGGGCAGTGTGGCTCTCTCTCTAGTGACACTGGGCAGTGTGGCTCTCTCTTTGGTGACACTGGGCAGTGTGGCTCTCTGGTGACACTGGGCAGTGTGGCTCTCTCTGGTGGCGCTGGGCAGCGTGGCTCTCTCTCTGGTGACACTGGGCAGTGTTGCTCTCTCTCTGGTGACACTGGGCAGTGTGGCTCTCTCTCTCTGGTGACACTGGGCAGTGTGGCTCTCTGGTGACACTGGGCAGTGTGGCTCTCTCTCTGGTGACACTGGGCAGTGTGGCTCTCTCTCTGGTGACACTGGGCAGCGTGTCTCCCTCTCTGGTGACACTGGGCAGCGTGGCTCTCTCTGGTGACACTGGGCAGCGTGTCTCCCTCTCTGGTGACACTGGGCAGCGTGGCTCTCTCTCTGGTGACACTGGGCAGCGTGTCTCCCTCTCTGGTGACACTGGGCAGCGTGTCTCCCTCTCTGGTGACACTGGGCAGCGTGGCTCTCTCTCTGGCTTCCATTCAGCACACTTCTCGTTCTTTGTCCTGTAGCGCTCTCCCCCTCAGCTTTTTTCAAGGCTGCAGTCTCTCAATCTCTCTCTTGATCGAGCTGTAGCCTCCACCCTGTGGAAAATGGGGCCGCCAATCCTCGTGACTACATGTCCCATGATGCTCTCCTCTCCTAGTCGCCTTTGATTGGCCCTCAGTTATGGACAATAGGGAAGGAACGGAGCGGGCAGGAAGCTGGGCAGGGGAACCTGGTGAGAGCCGCCGTCTCTTCTCCCTGATAGGAGAAAGGGGGGGCGAGTGGGGGAAACCTCTGATAGCCCGCAGCTCGCCATTCTCCCGTCACAGCGCCGCCGAGTTCTCTGCTGGACTGAGCAGGGAAAAGAGCCAAAGTCACACTACACTGATGGGGGGGCTTGACAGCACCTTAATGGTGTCACCCCACTGGCGACGCAGCTGTGCTGAATTTAAGATCCGATCCTTGATTCCAGGGGGGGGGGGGGGGGGCACTTGACCCCCCTTGCCCCTACCTGCGGATGCCCGTGCTGACATGCCATAATGAGCAGTGCCATCTTAAGAGCATTATAGGCCCCTGGGCAATACAGTGCACTGGGGCCCTGTCTACACAATCACGCACGCTTGCCCATCAAATGCAGCTTCACTGTGCCTGTGAATGCAGCCTCACTGTGCCCATCAAATGCAACCTCACTGTGCCCGTGAATGCAGCCTCACTGTGCCCACCATTGCAGCCTCACTGTGCCCACCATTGCAGCCTCACTGTGCCTGTGAATGCAGCCTCACTGTGCCCACCATTGCAGCTTCAATGTGCACACCATTGCACCCTCACTGTGCCCACCATTACAGCATCACTGTGCCCATGAATGCAGTCTCACTGTGCCCACAATTGCACACTCACTGTGCCCATGAATGCAGCATCACTGTGCCAATTAATACAGACTCACCATCGCCTGGTAACACACACACAGCGGGCATTCTCCTCCTTCTTGCCCACCAATCACTGGATGTTTACACTCGGGGCTAATAATTCTACATGAGAAATACGAGACCCGGGATTTTTGGGGACACTGGGCAGGTGGGGCCCCCCAGGCAAGTGGGGCCCCCGGGCAACTGCCCAGCGTGCCCATGCGAAAAAACTGCCCTGATAATGAGGAGAGCGGGGCTAAGTCTCTCCGCATCATCGAGGATGATCCACTGCTGGTGAAGATCCAAAGAGGAGGAGGATTCTGGGCATCGTGTGATTGGCCTAAAGACATCTGGATAGGGTTGCCACCTCCTCCCTTTAAACCCGAACACATATGAAGTACACGGGTTCTGAGGCTAATTTAATTCAGATAAGGCACCGAGTGAGTGTAAATACCACCTTAATCAGCCACGGAACCCGTGTAATTAATATGTGTTCGGGTTTAAAGGGAGGAGGTGGCAACCCTTTTCCCATCTGGAAAAGGTAAGTATTAAAGATAATCCAGAGGAAGTCCTCTAGGACTTCAGGATTTAAATTTTTTTTTAAATACACTATATTGTCAAAAGTATTAGGACACCTTCCTTTTACACACACAAGAACTTTAATGGCATCCCAGTGTTGGTTTATAGCAGGGATCCTCAAACTACGGCCCTCCAGAACTACCCATCCCATGAGGCATTGTAAAACTCCGACATTCACAGACATGACTGGGCATGATGGGAATTGTAGTTCCTGAACAACTGGAGGGCCGTAGTTTTAAGCCCTGGTTTATAGGGTTCAATATTGAGTTGACCCAGCCTTTGCAGCTATAAGAGCTTCAACTCTTCTGGGAAGGCCGACCACAAGGTTTAGGAGGGTGTCTATGGGAATGTTTGACCGTTCTTCCAGAAACCCATCTGTGAGGTCAGGCACTGATGTTGGACGGGAAGCCTGGCTCGTAGTCTCCGCTCTAATTCATCTCAAAGGTGTTCTATCGGATTGAGGTCAGGACTCTGTGCAGGCCAGTTAAGTTCCTCCACCCCAAACACTCTCATCCATGTCTTTATGGACCTTGCTTTGTGCACTGGTCCAAATCATTTGGTGGAGGGGGTATTATGGTGTGGGGGTTGTTTTTTTTTCAGGGGTTGGGCTTGGCCTCTTAGTTCCAGTGAAGGGAACTCTTAAGGCGTCAGCATACCAAGACATTGGTATGACACCGTCCACTGCCCTACTGACACCGTCCACTGCCCTACTGACACCGTCCACTGCTCTACTGACAACGTCCTCTGCCCTACTGACACCGTCCACTGCCCTACTGACACCGTCCACTGCCCTACTGACACCGTCCACTGCTCTACTGACAACGTCCTCTGCCCTACTGACACCGTCCACTGCCCTACTGACACCGTCCACTGCCCTACTGACACCATCCACTGCTCTACTGACACCGTCCTCTGCTCTACTGACACCGTCCACTGCTCTACTGACACCGTCCACTGCTCTACTGACACCCTCCACTGCTCTACTGACACCGTCCACTACCCTACTGACACTGTCCACTGCCCTACTGACACTGTCCACTGCCCGACTGACACCGCCCACTGCTCTACTGACACCGTCCACTACCCTACTGACACTGTCCACTGCCCTACTGACACTGTCCACTGCCCGACTGACACCGTCCTCTGCTCTACTGACACCGTCCACTGCCCTACTGACACCGTCCACTGCCCTGCTGACAATGTCCTCTGCCCTACTGACACCCTCCACTGCTCTACTGACACCGTCCACTACCCTACTGACACTGTCCACTGCCCTACTGACACTGCCCGACTGACACCGCCCACTGCTCTACTGACACCGTCCAAGTTTTAATACATTTTAAAATATTTGTTTCCACTGATATCTAAGAGATTGTGTGCGTATCTGTGTGTGTATACAGTATATATACACACACATATGTGTGTTTGAGCTTTGGGGTGCACACCCTAATGCCATAGGGATGAATAGCATTTAGAGGATTTGCTATAACAAGTAGAAGTCTATGGAGGACACATAAGATTCCACATCCCAGGTGGCGTGTTAGTTACACATCATATGTAACATGTTGCGTGCAAGAAGAAAAAAACACCCAGTGACAAAAAAAACTGCAAATTCATGCAGAGGAGCCCACAGAGCCACGGCTGGGGCCAACCTGGGAGGTCTGGGTGCACTTCTACATACCAAGCTGTCATCCAATCAGAGGGAAGAATGCTGCACTGCCGGTCCGGCCGGTTATTGCTGAGAATGTTGAGCCATTTTATAGTGTTATTTAATCCTGAACTAGCGGTTTTCACCACTATGTGTGTGTTTTTCTCTCTTGCACGCTATACATTACATTGTATAACTTTTACAGTATGACATCATTGTGTAACACCAGGTACCTATATGAGCAGCCTTCCTGTAGAGGTTGGACACAAGCCCTGCTGAATTGGGGCAAAGCTCATCCTCCCTGCTGATTGGAGAGCTCTAGTTCTGTCTATGGGGGTGTGGTGGACCTCTACAGAGAGGCCATTGCTTCTACATTGCTCGTTCGACTCAGTCTGTGGCTGAAGCAGTGCAAAGTGTTTGTTAGCTTTCTTCATAAAGCAGCCACAGCCTGAGTAGAAAAGCCTGTCCGCTGCCAGCATGCTGCAGAGAAGGGCCCTTTGCTCTATGTGTGGAAGGAGTGGTCTCTCTGCAGAGGTCAGACATGCCTCCTGCTGAATAAGGGCAAAGCTCATGTTCCCTGCTGATTGGAGAGCTCTAGCTTTGTGTGTTGGACCTCTACAGAGAGGCCATTGCTTCTACACAGAGAAAAAGGGGTCCTTTACTGCAGCATGCTGGCAGGGCACAGGCTTTTCTATGCAGTTTGTAGGCTCCTTTACTGCCGCATGCTGGCAGGAGACAGGCTTTTCTATGCAGTTTGTGCTTGAAGCAGTGCAAAGTGTTGCAGCTAGTTTTCTTTATAAAGCAGCCACAACCTGAGTAGAAAAGCCTGTCCGCTGCCAGCATGCTGCAGAGAAGGATCATTTGCTCTTTGTGTGGAAGGAGTGGTCTCTCTGCAGAGGTTGGACACACCCCTTACTGAGCTGGGGCAAAGCGCATGCTCCCTGCTGATTTTAGAGCTTTGTGTCTCAGCAGAGGGTATGTTGGACCTATGCAAAAAGACTGCTGCTTCCACAGAGAGCAGGGGTTCTTCTCTGCAGCATGCTGGCAGGAGACAGGCTTTTCGACTCAGGTTGTGGCTGCTTTATCAAGAAAACTTGCTGTAACACTTTGCACTGCTTCTGTCACAAACTGCATAGAAAAGCATTTCCCCTGCCAGCATGCTGCAGAGAAGGGCCCTTTCTCTAAGTAGAAGGAGCAGTCTCTCTGCAGAGGTCAGACACTCCCCCTGCTGAGTCAGGTGCAAAGCTCATGCTCCCTCCTGCTTGGATATCTCTGGCTTGCTCTTTCTCAGCTGGGGGGGGGGGGGGGGGGGGAGTTGGATCTCTACAGGGACCCTTGCTTCCACAGCCCAAAACCCCTGTGTGAAAACATTGGACAAGCGTCAGGTTCTCTTTATGGAGACATCAGAAGTCTGTTAGACCTCCAATGTCTCCCCTGCCATCCAAAGCTAATCAAGCACAGATAATGCTTGATTAGCAGCTTTCCTGTCAGGAGCAGCCAGGGAATGACAGCTGTGAACCTTTGCTTTGTGCTCTGGTCCAAACCATTTGGTGGAGGGGGGTTTATGTAGTGGGGTTGTTTTTCAGGGGTTGGGCTTGGCTCTTTAGTTCCAGTGAAGGGAACTCTTAAGGCGTCAGCATACCAAGACATTTTGGACAATTTCATGCTCCCAACTTTGTGGGAACAGTTTGGGAATGGGCCCCTTCGCACCAGTGCACAAAGCAAGGTCCATAAAGACATGATGATGAGCGAGTTTGGGGGTGGAGGAACTTGACTGGCCTGCACAGAGTCCTGACCTCAACCCGATAGAACACCTTTGGGATGAATTAGAGCGAAGACTGCGAGCCAGGCCTTCTTGTCCAACATCAGTGCCTGACCTCACCAATGCGCTTCTGGAAGAATGGTCAAACATTCCCATAGACACACTCCTAAACCTTGTGGACGGCCTTCCCAGAAGAGATGAAGCTGTTATAGATGAGAAGGCCTGGCTCACAGTCTCGGCTCTAATTCATCCCAAAGGTGTTCTATGGGGTTGAGGTCAGGACTCTGTGCAGGCCAGTCAAGTTCCTCCACCCCAAACTCGCTCATCTATGACTTTATGGACCTTGTTTTATTGGTGATGGTCAAACATTCCCATAGACACACTGCTAAACCTTGTGGACGGCCTTCCCAGAAGAGTTGAACCTGTTATAGCTGCAAAGGGTGGAGCCAACTCAATACTGAACCCTACAGACTAAGACTGGGATGCCATTAAAGTTCATGTGTGTGTAAAGGCAGGCGTCCCAATACTTTTGATAATATAGTGGATATCTGAGATGTTTCTTGAATCAAATGGATATATATCTGTTCTGCCTTCTCAATGCGCTTCGTAAGAATCTTCGGTTGATAATGGTGGGACCCATAAAAGCCACATATAGGCTTGTGCTTCTTTGGTTAATGTAAATGTTATCTCCTGTATGTATCATAAGTTAGCATGGCAAAATTATTTACATTTTTTTTTTAATACTGGACATTTTTTTTAGGTCATTAAAAAAAAGTAACAAACAAAATAAAAATAAAATAAAAACTATAATAATAAAAAAAAAAGATGTACTTATAAGTGGTTAAAAATGATATTGATCTGTATATGAATGAAACATCGTGAAAATAATATTACATTGTATTTCTCAATAAGAATTCTGAACATTATTTGGAAGCTTCAATTTGCCTAGCAGTGGCACAGAGCAAGTCCAGGCTGTCGTTTTTACAGCCAGAATTTTCTGACAATAGCGGCAGGGGGAGTAGCAACCAGGAAGGGGGGGGGGGGAGCAGTACCCAGAGAGGGGGAAGCAGTAGTGAGGGTGGGGGGGGGGCAGCAACCAGGAAGGGGGAGAGCAGTACCCAGAGAGGAGGAAGCAGTAGTGAGGGTGGGGGGCAGCAACCAGGAAGGGGAGAGCAGTACCCAGAGAGGGGGAAGCAGTAGTGAGGGTGGGGGGGGGCAGCAACCAGGAAGGGGGGAGAGCAGAACCCAGAGAGGGGGAAGCAGTAGTGAGGGTGGGGGGGCAGCAACCAGGAAGGGGGAGAGCAGTACCCAGAGAGGGGGAAGCAGTAATGAGGGTGGGGGGGCAGCAACCAGGAAGGGGGGAGCAGTACCCAGAGAGGGGGAAGCAGTAGTGAGGGTGGGGGGGGGGCAGCAACCAGGAAGGGGAGAGCAGTACCCAGAGAGGGGGAAGCAGTAGTGAGGGTGGGGGGGGGCAGCAACCAGGAAGGGGGAGAGCAGTACCCAGAGAGGGCAAATCAGTAGTGAGGGTGGGGGGGGGGGCAGCAACCAGGAAGGGGGAGCAGTACCCAGAGAGGGGGAAGCAGTAGTGAGGGGGGGGGGGGGCAACAACCAGGAAGGGGGGGAGCAGTACCCAGAGAGGGGAAATCAGTAGTGAGGGTGGGTGGGGGTCAGCAACCAGGAAGGGGGAGCAGTACCCAGAGAGGGGGAAGCAGTAGTGAGGTGGGGGGTAGCAACCAGGAAGGGGGGAGCAGTACCCAGAGAGGGGGAAGCAGTAGTGAGGGTGGGGGGGCAGCAACCAGGAAGTGGGGAGCAGTACCCAGAGAGGGGGAAGCAGTAGTGAGGTGGGGGGCAGCAACCAGGAAGGGGGAGCGGTACCCAGAGAGGGGGAAGCAGTAGCGAGGGTGGGTGGGGGTCAGCAACCAGGAAGGGGGGAGCAGTACCCAGAGAGGGGGAAGCAGTAGTGAGGGTGTGGGGGCAGCAACCAGGAAGTGGGGAGCAGTACCCAGAGAGGGGGAAGCAGTAGTGAGGTGGGGGGGGGGGGCCGCAACCAGGAAGGGGGGAGAGCAGTACCCATAGAGGGGGAAGCAGTAGTGAGGGTGGGGGGGGCAGCAACCAGGAAGGGGGAGAGCAGTACCCAGAGAGGGGGAAGCAGTAGTGAGGGTGTGGGGGCAGCAACCAGGAAGTGGGGAGCAGTACCCAGAGAGGGGGAAGCAGTAGTGAGGTGGGGGGGGGGGCAGCAACCAGGAAGGGGGGAGAGCAGTACCCATAGAGGGGGAAGCAGTAGTGAGGGTGGGGGGGGCAGCAACCAGGAAGGGGGGAGCAGTACCCAGAGAGGGGAAAGCAGTAGTGAGGGGGGGAGCAGCAACCAGGAAGGGGGGGAGCAGTACCCAGAGAGGGCAAATCAGTAGTGAGGGTGGGGGGGGGCAGCAACCAGGAAGGGGGAGCAGTACCCATAGAGGGGGAAGCAGTAGTGAGGGGGGGCAACAACCAGGAAGGGGGGAGCAGTACCCAGAGAGGGGAAATCAGTAGTGAGGATGGGGGGGGCAGCAACCAGGAAGGGGGAGCAGTACCCAGAGAGGGGGAGCAGTAGTGAGGTGGGGGGCAGCAACCAGGAAGGGGGGGAGCAGTACCCAGAGAGGGGGAAGCAGTAGTGAGGGTGGGTGGGGGTCAGCAACCAGGAAGGGGGGGAGCAGTACCCAGAGAGGGGGAAGCAGTAGTGAGGGTGGGGGGGCAGCAACCAGGAAGTGGGGAGCAGTACCCAGAGAGGGGGAAGCAGTAGTGAGGTGGGGGGCAGCAACCAGGAAGGGGGAGCAGTACCCAGAGAGGGGGAAGCAGTAGCGAGGGTGGGTGGGGGTCAGCAACCAGGAAGGGGGGAGCAGTACCCAGAGAGGGGGAAGCAGTAGTGAGGGTGGGGGGGGGCAGCAACCAGGAAGTGGGGAGCAGTACCCAGAGAGGGGGAAGCAGTAGTGAGGTGGGGGGGCAGCAACCAGGAAGGGGGGAGAGCAGTACCCAGAGAGGGGGAAGCAGTAGTGAGGGTGGGGGGGGGGCAGCAACCAGGAAGGGGGAGAGCAGTACCCAGAGAGGGGGAAGCAGTAGTGAGGGTGGGGGGGCAGCAACCAGGAAGGGGGGAGCAGTACCCAGAGAGGGGGAAGCAGTAGTGAGGGTGGGGGGGCAGCAACCAGGAAGGGGGAGCAGTACCCAGAGAGGGGGAAGCAGTAGTGAGGGGGGGCAACAACCAGGAAGGGGGGGAGCAGTACCCAGAGAGGGGAAATCAGTAGTGAGGGTGGGGGGGGGGGCAGCAACCAGGAAGGGGGAGCAGTACCCAGAGAGGGGGAAGCAGTAGTGAGGTGGGGGGCAGCAACCAGGAAGGGGGGAGAGCAGTACCCAGAGAGGGGGAAGCAGTAGTGAGGGTGGGGGGGCAGCAACCAGGAAGGGGGAGAGCAGTACCCAGAGAGGGGGAAGCAGTAGTGAGGGTGGGGGGGCAGCAACCAGGAAGGGGGAGCAGTACCCAGAGAGGGGGAAGCAGTAGTGAGGGTGGGGGGGGCAACAACCAGGAAGGGGGAGCAGTACCCAGAGAGGGGGAAGCAGTAGTGAGGGGGGGCAACAACCAGGAAGGGGGGGAGCAGTACCCAGAGAGGGGAAATCAGTAGTGAGGGTGGGGGGGCAGCAACCAGGAAGGGGGAGCAGTACCCAGAGAGGGGGAAGCAGTAGTGAGGTGGGGGGCAGCAACCAGGAAGGGGGGAGCAGTACCCAGAGAGGGGGAAGCAGTAGTGAGGGTGGGTGAGGGTCAGCAACCAGGAAGGGGGAGCAGTACCCAGAGAGGGGGAAGCAGTAGTGAGGGTGGGGGGCAGCAACCAGGAAGGGGGAGAGCAGTACCCAGAGAGGGGGAAGCAGTAGTGAGGGTGGGGGGCAGCAACCAGGAAGGGGGGGAGCAGTACCCAGAGAGGGGGAAGCAGTAGTAAGGGTGGGCAGCAACCAGGAGCAGAACCCAGAGAGGGGGAAGCAGTAGTGAGGTGGGGGGCAGCAACCAGGAAGGGGGAGAAGTACCCAGAGAGGGGGAAGCAGTAGTGAGGGTGGGGGGGGGCAGCAACCAGGAAGGGGGGAGAGTGGTACCCAGAGAGGGGGAAGCAGTAGTGAGGTGGGGGGGGGGGGGCAGCAACCAGGAAGGGGGGAGCAGTACCCAGAGAGGGGGAAGCAGTAGCGAGGGTGGGTGGGGGGCAGCAACCAGGAGGGGGGGGGAGCATATCCACGTAATTTGTTCAGTGTTTTAGGTCATATGTAGGTTGTTTTAGGTTGTATGTAGGTTGTTTTAGGTTGTATGTGTAGGTAGATTAAACTAATTTTCAGAATTCAGCACAGCTGCAGTGTTTGCTGAATAGCATTGTACCCGCCCTTCTCTCACTTTGCCTTCTACACCCAAACTCTACAGCCGGGACATAATAATTGATTGTCGTATTTTGATTCCAGGTCTTCGTGTTTTGCCATGGACTTCTTCAGCTGTCTCAGCTCCTCCTCACCGGATACCTGAGGAGTACCATATCCACCATTGAGAAACGCTTCGGCATGTCCAGTCAGACATCAGGGATTCTGTCGTCCTTCAATGAGGTAACCAATCAGGTTCATCAGAACCAATAAACATAATAATGACAATAATTATTTCAATAATTATTACATTATTACAATAATAACAACACTCATAATATCAATAATAATGACATTATTAGTAATAATAATAATAATAAATATTATTATCATGATTTTTATTAATATTGTTATTTTTTATTATTACAATAATAATAAAAATAATAATAATTACAACATTAATGACAATAATAATAATAATAATAATAATAATAATAATCATCATGGCAAATATAATAATGACAAAATTAATAATAATAATGACAATAATAATAATAATCATCATGGCAAAAATAATAATGACAATAATAATAATTTAAATTATTATTACAATAATAACAACAATCATAATAATAGCAAAATATATATATATATATATATATATTATATATATATTATATATATATATATATATATATATATATATGACAATATTATTAATAATAATAATCATAAATATTATTATTATGATTATTATCATTGTTATTTTTTATTATTACAATAATAATAATAATAATAATAATAATAATAATACAAATAATTACTAGAATAATGATAATAATCATCATGACAAAAATAATTGATTATCCATTATTATCAATTATTATTACATTAATAACAACAATCATAATGATATCAATAATAATGACAATAATAGTAGTAATAATAATAATAATAAATATTATTATTATGATTTGTATTATTTATTTATTGTATTATTATTACAATAATAATAAAAAATAATAATAATTAGAACAATAATGATAATAATAATCATCATCATGGCAAAAATAATAATGACAATAATAATTTCAATTATTATTACATTATAACAATAATAACAACAGTCATAATAATAACAATAATAATAATAATAATAAGTATTATTATTATTATGATTTTTATTATTATTTATTATTACAATAAACATTAAAAATAATAATAATTACAACAATAATGACAATAATAATAATAATCATCATTATGGCAAAAATAATTTACACAATAATAATAATACAACTAATAATATTAATAAAAATAAAAATATGAATACGCAGTAAAATACTAGAAGAAAGCGGGTTGTGAGAGCCGTCATGGTAACCCTCCACTCGGAGTGACTGGCCACATTCACCATGAGTTTAGACTCCAACCACTTCTCTCAACCCGATCAGGCAGATTAAAATTTATTTAAGTCTTAACAATGAACTCCTTTTATTTGCTCTATTTTGGTCTTTTAAATATACCATTGAAAGTGTTTTGTTATATCTGTTGGATAAGTATAAAATTACACCCGTTGATCCTGACAGAAACCCAGTGAGCTCCTCCTAACTTCCTGCGCTCCCTTTGCTGTACCTACATTGGTCCCCGTTCTCTCTCCCAGAACGCCTCCCGTCCCGTGTCACCTGTTTGGGGAGGTGTTCTGGGAGAGAGAACGGGGACCAATGTAGGTGCAGCAAAGGGAGCACAGGAAGTAGTCCTGCCCTAAGGTGACAATCTTCCTCCTCCGTAGATACATTACAGTGACTGAGTTGTCATGGACAGCCCATTGGTCAACTATTGATAGGCCAGGAGCAGGTAGGACAGGCTGTTGATGACATCAACACTGCGCAGCCAATTAGAGTGACACCTGACCGGGAGCCCTCCTACCAGCCTCGGGTGTCATGGAACCACCACATCTATATAATGGTAAGCCAGTGGACCATAAGCTTTCTACGACAGCTTGGTCACAGTTCTGTGGAGAGCCGAGGGAGAGTCCCTAAAACTAGACAGTGACAAATATATACTGTATATGGGGCTGGTTCTTCTAGTGTGCGGTTCTTCTAACCTTCTCACACACTATTCAAAACAAGCAAAGGGTTCACTGTGATCAGCGCCTTGTCCTCAGATTTGGGGAAGTGTTGTGTAACTTCCAATTCAGCTGCTGAAGAAAAGTAAAGCAAAGAGGACCATCGGGAGAGTTTGTATCCTGACTGCGATATGGGAGGGACCTGAGTAGATGTGACCAATCCACTGACCCTTCAAACGTCTTCTTGTTTCAGATTGGAAATACGATTCTCATTGTGTTTGTCAGCTACTTTGGCAGTCGGGTGCACCGGCCTCGCTTCATTGGTTTTGGTGCTCTGGTTGTCTGTGTTGCTGGATTCATCATGTGTCTACCTCACTTTATAATGGGACAGTATGAGTATGACAAGTCCCATGCCAGTAAGTGTCCTTGTGTTCTCCCCGTGTCATGAAAGTTTGGTACTCTACTTGTTCTACATGTACTACATTTTGAAAGTTGCTCGATGCAAGGCCAGATTAAAGCCTCTCAAGATATTCCCAGCACTGGAGGAATTTTACCACCAGCACTAGCATTTCTTGTACCACCGGCACCAACATTACATCCATCACCAGCACCAACATTACATCCATCACCAGCACCAACATTACATCCATCACCAGCACCAACATTACATCCATCACTCACCAGCACCAACATTACATCCATCACCAGCACCAACATTACATCCATCACTCACCAGCACCAACATTACATCCATCACTCACCAGCACCAACATTACATCCATCACCAGCACCAACATTACATCCATCACTCACCAGCACCAACATTACATCCATCACTCACCAGCACCAACATTACATCCATCACTCACCAGCACCAACATTACATCCATCACTCACCAGCACCAACATTACATCCATCACCAGCACCAACATTACATCCATCACCGACACCAACATTACATCCATCACCTACACCAACATTACATCCATCACCTACACCAACATTACATCCATCACCGACACCAACATTACATCCATCACCGACACCAACATTACATCCATCACCGGCACCAACATTACATCCATCACCTACACCAACATTACATCCATCACCTACACCAACATTACATCCATCACCGACACCAACATTACATCCATCACCTACACCAACATTACATCCATCACCTACACCAACATTACATCCATCACCTACACCAACATTACATCCATCACCAGCACCAACATTACATCCATCACCAGCACCAACATTACATCCATCACCGACACCAACATTACATCCATCACCTACACCAACATTACATCCATCACCTACACCAACATTACATCCATCAACTACACCAACATTACATCCAACACCAGCACCAACATTACATCCATCACCTACACCAACATTACATCCATCACCTACACCAACATTACATCCATCACCTACACCAACATTACATCCGTCACCTACACCAACATTACATCCATCACCGACACCAACATGACACTCACCATCACCTACACCAACATGACATCCCTCACCTACACCAACATTACATCCATCACCTACACCAACATTACATCCATCACCTACACCAACATTACATCCATCACCTACACCAACATTACATCCATCACTCACCAGCACCAACATTACATCCATCACCTACACCAACATGACACTCACCATCAGCACCAACATTTCTTCCATCGCCAGCACTTACATTACAACCACCACCAGCATCAACATTACATCCATCACCTGCACCAACCTAAAAATCAATCACTAGCATCAACATTTCATCCACCAACTGCGTCAACATTAATCCCACCACCAGCACAAATATTTCATCAATCTCCTGCACCCACATTTCATCCATCACCAACATCAACATGACACCCACCACCAGAACGAATGATTCATCCATCACCAGCACTTACATTTCTTCCATCACCTGCACCAACATTACATCCACCATCAACAATACATCCATCACCAGCACCAACATTACATCCACCATCAACAATACATACATCACCAGCACCAACATTACATCCACCATCAACAATACATCCATCACCTGCACCAACATTACATCCACCATCACCTGCACCAACATTACATCCACCATCAACAATACATCCATCACCAGCACCAACATTACATCCACCATCACCTGCACCAACATTACATCCACCATCAACAATACATCCATCACCTGCACCAACATTACATCCACCATCAACAATACATCCATCACCAGCACCAACATTACATCCACCATCAACAATACATCCTTCACCTGCACCAACATTACATCCACCATCAACAATACATCCATCACCTGCACCAACATTACATCCTCCATTATCCTGGACATTCTGGATAAATATTTGGGCTATTCAGCCGTTTCTCCATTATTGTTGTTAAAGTATGTAAAATGTGTAGTTTTAGATATGGACTTGTGGCAGGCAGAACCCCGAGTGCATTCAGTACTATCCTTGCTGGCTATACCTGCTGCAACAGAGGTTTATGGTTCTCCTCTTCCTGAGGCCCATGTGGGTTGGGGTTCTGATTAGGGCTGACATTCCAATCATTCCATCTTGTATATTTTTCCATCTTATTAGGTGTCTACAGCAACATAACTGATGTTTGCCAGCCTGACGTATCCAATCTGGAGGATAGCAACGACCAATGTGAAATAAAGATGGGCGAAGAGAACAGAAACGTTCTGTCCATCCTCTTCATTGGCCAGATCCTGCTCGGTATAGGTGGAGTGCCTATCCAGCCATTTGGAATATCGTATATTGATGATTACGCCAGTAAGAGGAACTCGCCTCTATACATAGGTAAGATGAATGGCATACGAGGGTAGGGAAAGTTTGGTTAGTGTGTTGCTTCTCAAATCTTTTTGAGATATCAATGTACCTTTAATGGAGTCTTTGAATATGATTGTTTTCTGAGATCTGTATGTGGATAGGACATGTAATGAACATATGAATAGCTTTGTTCTCTCAGGAATATACCGTATTTATGATTTTTCTTAAGTGGGGATGAGCTTGCGGTTCATTTCGAACACAGGTTTGGGTAGAACTTTGCTTGTTCCTATGAATGCTGGGCTCTCAGCCTGTCCAACAGGACCCAAACCTCATATATAGTAGCATATAAGGGACAGTTGGGATAGAGGAGTGCAAGGGGAAGTTAGGCAAGATAGAAAACTGTAAGGGACAGTAGAGGTGGAAGGATAAAAAAGTGTAAGGGACAGTTGAGGTGGAAAGATAAAAAAAGTGTAAGGGACAGTTGGGGTACACAGGAAAGTTTAAGGGACAGTTGGGGGGAAGAGGATAAAGAAGTGTAAGTGACAGTTGGGGTATATAGAGAACTGTAAGGGACAGTTGGGGTGGATAGAGAACTGTAAGGGACAGTTGGGTTTGGTGGAGATAAAGATATGTAAAGGACAATTGAGGTGATATAGAAAACTGTAAGGGACAGTTGAGGGGGGAAGGATAAAAAAGTGTAAGAGACGGTTCACACTGAGGCAGCACGACTTGGAGCACGACTGCCTCAGGCGACCGGCATCCGACTTCAGCGGCGGCTTGCAAAATGACTTCTGTATAGAAGTCAATGCAAGTCGCCTGAAGTCGCCCCCAAAGTAGTACAAGAACCTTTTTCTAAGTCGGAGCGACTTGTATCGCTCCTATTAGAACGGTTCCATACTACAGAACCGGACGCGACTTGTCAGGCGGCTAAGTCGCCTGACGAGTCGCCCCGGTGTGAACCGGGTCTAAGGGACAGTTGAGGTGGAAGGATAAAAAAGTGTAAGGGACAGTTGGGGTAGACAGGAAAGTTTAAGGGACAGTTGGGGGGAAGAGGATAAAAAAGCGTAAGGGACAGTTGGGGTAAATAGAGAACTGTAAGGAACAGTTGAGGTGGGGGATAAAGAAGTGTAAGGGGCAGTTGAAGTGGGAGACAAAAAAAATAAAAGGGGAAGTTGGGGAAGATAGGGAAGTGTAAGGGGCAGTTGGGTTAATGGGGGATAAAAAAGTGTAAGGGACAGTTGAGGTAAATAGAGAACTATAAGGGACAGTTGAAGCGAAGGGAAATAAAGAAAAAAGGGATAAAAAAGTGTAAGGGGCAGTTGGGGTAAATAGAGGTTTGAGGGACAATTGAGATTGGGGGGTATAAATAAGTGTAAGGAACACTTGGGGTAGGGGGGGTAAAGAAGTGTAAGGGACATTTAGGGAAGATGGAGAACTGTAAGGGACAGTTAAGTGAGGGGGATAAAGAAGTGTAAGGGAGAGCTGGGGTAGATAAGGACAATTAGGAGGAGATAGGGAAACTGTAGGGGACAGTTGGCGTGAAGAGGTGTACTATATAAAAATGTAAGGGACCGATGGCAAAGATAGATAAAAGCAAGGGGCAGTTGGTGAGACCGAGAGCTGTAAGTGACAGTTGGCGGCAGGGGATTTGAAGTGTAAGGATCAGTCGGGGGAGACAGAGAGGTTAAAGGGACAGTTGGATAGGGACAGAGAAGTGTAAGGGACTAATGGGGTAGATAGAAAACTGTAAGGGACAGTTGGGGCTGTAGAATAAAGAATTGTAAGGGATAGTTGCGTTAGATACAGAACTGTAAAGGACAGTTAAGGTGGGGGGGGGGGGGGTAAAAAAGTGTAAGGGTGAGTTGGGGTAGATAAGGACAATTAGGAGGAGAGAGAGAAACTGTAAGGGACAGTTCACGTGAAGGGGTGTATAAAACTGAATAGAACCGTTGGCAAAGATAGAGAAGAGCGATGGACAGTTGGTGAGACAGAGAGCTGTAAATGGCAGTTGGGGGGGGGGGGGAAGTGTAAGGAACAGTTGGGGGAGATAGAAAGGTTTAAGGGACAGTTAGATGGGGACAGAAAAGTATAAGGGACTGTTGGGGTAGAGAGGAAATTGTAAGGGGCAGTTGTGGTGGGGGGATAAAGAAGTGTAAGGGACAGTTGAGGTGGGGGGATACAGAAGTGTAAGGGACAGTTGGGATAGATAGAGAAGTGCAAGGGACAGTTGAGTTTGGGGGGGGGGGGGTAGAGAAGTGTAAGGGACAATTGGTGTAGATAGAGAACTTTAAGGAACAGTTGAGGTTGAGGGAATAAAGAATTGTAAGGGACAGAGGGTAGATAGAGAACTTTAAGGAACAGTTGAGGTTGAGGGAATAAAGAATTGTAAGGAACAGTTAGGGTTGATAGATAACTTTAAGGGACAATTGGAGTAGATAGAGAATTGTAAGGGACAGTTGAGGTTGAGGGAATAAAGAAGTGTAAGGGACAGTTAGGGTAGATAGAGAACTTTAAGGGACAGTTGAGGTTGGGGGGTTAAAGAAGTGTAAGGGACAGTTGGGATAGATAGAGAACTGTAAGGAACAGTTGAGGTTGGGGGGGATAGAGAAGTGTAAAGGACAATTGGAGTAGATAGAGAACTTTAAGGGACAGTTGGGGTAGATAGATAACTTTAAGGGACAGTTGAGGGGAATTTAAAAGTACAATAGACACATAATAGGGGGGTGAGGATACCCACAGGGGCCACTAGAGAAAACCTTTTGCATCCCTTTTAAGTGTACATTTCTTTGGGAAGAGGCCTCTTCACCTTTGCTTTGGTAGTTTTTACTTGTTTTTTGGTGGATTTTGTAATCTGCATGCCTTTATAGAGGACTATCTAATATTATTATTACAATTATTTCATGGTGGGCATGATGGGATATCTGTCAGAATTCTCAGTCAGTCACTTCTATTTTCAGTCCTATTTGATTTCTGTCTCACTTCTCGGGTTCTCAAACTATTAACCTCAGTGAACCTAATAAACTCTAACATCTCATCCTCTTTCTGTATCTCTCTACGTAGGTTTCTCTCCTGACTCACTAATTACTGTTCCTCGTTGAGAAGCTAGGAAATAATGCCTCACTTTGGCCCTGTAATCCAAATTGACAACCTTCATGAATATCAGCACCTCTTGTTCCCAAGCCTTGGTATCTTAGATGACATGGTCTGTGTCTACCAAGAGCATTGTGAGGGTTTCACTGCATTGCAGAGATACTGAAGGGTCTGTTGTTTTCAATCAGACAGATCTTGATTGGTAACAGAGAGATAAGGACCACCAAAGGAGAACCACTGTGCAACACAAGGCTGCATATGCGATAAACAGATATGGATACCGCGGGTATAGGCATACCCTGCAACTCCCATGGCATAGTCCCGGGATTTAAATAAAATCCTGGGGATCTACAGGTCCAGGACCTGTCCAGGAGTGCCTGAACACTTGTTTAGGACTTGGCTCTGGATTTGTGCAGGTATTGCTGGAGAGAGTGATCTTCTGCCCAATGCTGTCCACATAGTTACCACAATGTCATGACCGAGAGGAGCAGAGCAATGCAGAGGTGTGGTACCACTGACCACCAATGATAAAGGAGAGTAGTTTTATTTACTGCCACTGACCACCAATGGTGGGGGAGAAGAGGGATTTTTACTGCATCTGACCACCAATGATAAGGGAGAGGATGGATTTTTACTGCAACCAACCACCAATGTTGGAGGAGAGGGGTGTTCTTTACTGCCATTGACCACCAATGATGAGAGGCGGGAGGGTTTTTAACTGCCACTAATGATGAGGGAGAGGGGGATATATAATGTCACTGATTATAAATTATGCCACGGACCATGAATAATGGGGGGGAGGGGGATTTTAATGCCACTGATGATCCAGTGTTGGGGGATAGGGGGGTTCTTTACTGCCACCGACCACCAATGATGAGAGGCGGGAGGGTTTTTAACTGCCACTGACAACTAATGATGAGGGAGAGTGGGATATATAATGTTACTGATTATCAATGATGGAGGGGAGGGGTGCTCTTCACTGCCACTGACCACCAATGATGGGAGGTTGTCAAGTTTTTTACTGCCACTGACTATCCAGGATGGGGGAGATGGGACTGGTAGCTGCCACTGACCACCAATGGGAAGAGGGGGGCTTTTTAGTTCCACTGACCACCAATGATGGGAGAGAGGGGGGCTTTTTACTGCTACTGCCCATCAATGATGGGGGACAGGGGGGCTTTTGATGCCACAGACCATGAATGATGGGGGAGAGGGGTATTTTAATGCCACTGATCAACCAGTGTTAGGGGATAGGGGGGCTCTTTACTGCCACTGATCATCAATGATGGGGGAGAGGGGAGGCTTTTTACTGTCACTGGCCATCAATAATGGAGGAGAGCGATTTTTTAATGCCATTGATGGACCAATGATGGGGGACATGGGGGATTTTTACTGCCATTGGCCATTATTTTATGGGGGAGAGAAGGGCTTTGTACTGTCACAGACCACCAATGGTGGGGGAGAGGGAGGCTTTTTCATGCCATTGGCCATCAATGATGGTGGAGAATGGGGCTTTTTATGGACACTGAACTAGAATGAGGGGGTCTTTCTAATGCCACTGACCATGCCATATTGTATGATACATACTACTGACCATTGCACTCTGTATGCCATATTGTATGTTACATACTACTGACCATTGCACTCTGCACTATAATCTATGTCACAATTTATAGCAACAAGGAGGCATATGTGTGTGATGTATTCATTAAGCTGATGCAAACATCACCAATACCTATTTAAACAACACCACAACAACACCACAACAGCCATAAGTGCAGTCACACCTTGGTGGCACATTGCCCATTGGGTTGTAACTTATTGTGCCCTACTCCATCTTCTACAGCGTGCAAGAGAATGCTCTCACCAGTGACCAGGCCTGTCTGCCCTGACACATAACTACCCACCTAATAGTGAAGCCCTCCCCATAGAAGTGGTCATCAGTAGGCTATCCCCTGGCTGTAAAAATTGTCCTTCTGCCACTGTTCTTAATAGGAATTTAGGAAAGGAATCTTATATCAGAAAATGAAGTCATGCCTATCCACCAGCATGACCATGGCCTCCATCCATCCTCTTCACATGGATGTACCACTTGTAATAGTAACTGAGAACACCATGAGGATGGGACAATGAGGGGACAATATGTTTGTGGGTCAAGGTCTTAGATACCCCACTTGAGCAGTAATATATATGAGCGTGAACATGTCTGGAGAAAATCAGCTGTGTAATATTCTGTGTTTCTTCCACATTTCAGGAATACTCTTTGCGGTGACGGTGATGGGGCCCGGGGTCGCCTTCATTCTTGGGTCGGCCATGCTGCGTTACTACGTAGACATAGACAAGATCCCAGCCAGTGAGTACCTGTATGCCATCAGTCCTGGGCACCATCATCCTGACAACTATCAGAGTAGATGAGGTGTGATGGGGAGTGAATTGGGGATCTCTACTATTCTGCCTTCTCATTCTACCGGTTGATGTGTGTGGTGACAGCTCAGCAAATGTGACTTCGATCTGCCTTTAAGGTCTCAGTCATCTCCGCTCACACAGGGCACAAAGACACAGAGCTCTGCTAACACAGGGAGCACAGCATGACAAAGGAACCTCAAAGCACCCTGGGTTATCTAAGAAGACATCAAAGCAGACACAGCTTGCTTTCCAGCTCCCTATGTCTGATTGTAACCTCCTCCTGTATCGTTTTTGTTGTAATGGCTCATTGAGTAAAGGGAATTGTTTAGCGTAGGAGAGGAAAAGAAAGTCTTGGGCTTTAAATCACTTGAGTCCAGTTCGCTTTCATAAGTCAGTGACTTGGAATAATTATCCGGAGCCTGGGGTTGCCTTCATCCTTGGGTCGGCCATGCTGTGTTACTACATAGACAAGATCCCAGCCAGTGAGTACCTGTATGCCATGAGTCCTGGGCACCATCATCCTAAGAACTATCAGAGTAGATGAGGGGTGATAGGGAGCGAATTGGGGATCTCTACTATTCTGCCTTCTCATCCTACCGGTTGATGTGTACGGTGACAGCTCAGCATATGTGACTTCGATCTGCCTTTAAGGTCTCAGTCATCTCCGCTCACACAGGGCACAAAGACACAGAGCTCTGCTAACACAGGGATCACAGCATGACAAAGGAACCTCAAAGCACCCTAGGTTATCTAAGAAGACATCAAAGCAGACACAGCTTGCTTTCCAGCTCCCTTTGTTTGATTGAAACCACTTCCTGTATTGTTTGTTGTAATGGCTCAATGAGTAAAGGGAATTGTTTAGCGTAGGAGAGGAAAACAAAGTCTTGGGCTAACCACTAGCCGACTGCCGCACGCTGATATACGTTGGCACAATGGCAGCATTACGTCCCCTTTAGGAGCCGGGGGCTAGCAGGCGCACGCGTGGTGCGTAAAGCGTGACCGTGCCCACGGGACCAGCGGACTCGATGCCCGCCGGTCTCCCGGCGATCGCGTCACGGAGCCTCAGAACGCGGAAGTGCCTATGTAAACAAGGCATTTCCTCGTTCTGCCTTGTGACATGACCGAGATCTACTGCTCCCTGTCATCGGGAGCGGTGATCGCTGTTATGTAAGTGGAAGCCCACCCCCCCACAGTTAGAATCACTCCCTAGGATACACTTAACCCCTTGATCTCCCCCTAGTTGTTAACCCCTTCACTGCCAGTGTCATTTACACAGTAATCAGTGCATTTTTATAGCACTGATCGCTGTATAAATGACAATGGTCCCAAAATAGTGTCAAAAGTGTCCGATGTGTCCGCTATAATGTTGCAGTCCCGATAAAAATCGCAGATCGCCGCCATTACTAATAAAAGAAAATGAATAATAAAAATGCCATAAAACTATCCCCTAGTTTGTAGACGCTATAACTTTTGCGCAAATCAATCAATATACGCTTTATTGCGATTTTTTTTTTTTACCAAAAATATGTAGAAGAATACATATTGGCTTAAACTGAGGGAAAAAAAAACGTTTTTTTATATGTTTTTGGGGATATGTATTATCCGCTTCCCGACCGGCCACTGCATATATACGTCAGCAGAATGGCACGGGCAGGCAGAATCACGTACCTGTACGTGATCGTGCATGTGCCTGCCTGTGGGTCGCGCGCGCGCCGCTAGGGTCGCGCGCGCGCCGCTAGCGGCGCGCTCGCGACCCGGTCGGAAGCTCCGTGACCCCGGCCGCGGGACCAGCGGACCCGATCGCCGCTGGTATCCCGCGATCGGGTTACGGAGCTGAAGAACGGGGAGAGGTCTATGTAAACAAACCTCTCCCCGCGCTTCCTACACTGACTGTCAGTGATCGGCGGTTCCCTGTCATCGGGAACGCCGATCAATGACGTCAGACGTACAGCCACGCCCCCCTACTGTAAAAAAAAACACAACACGTCACACTGACTCCTCCCCCGCCCCTAGTGGTTAACCCCCTAACTACAACTGTCATTTACATAGGAATCAGTGCTATTTAAATAGCAGTGATTGCTGTATAAATGACAAATGTCCCAAAAATGTGTCAAAAATGTCCGATGTGTCCGCCAAAATGTCGCAGTCACAATAAAAATCGCTGATCGCCGCCATTACTAATAAAAAAAAAATATTAATAAAAATGCTATAAAACTATCCCCTATTTTGTAAACGCTATAACTTTTGCGCAAACTAATCAATAATCGCTAATTGCGATTTTTTTTACCAAAAATATGTAGAAGAATACGTATCGGCCTAAACTGAGGAAAAAAAAAGTTTTTTTATATATTTTTTGGGGATATTTATTATAGCAAAAAGTAAAAAATATTGCATTTTTTTCAAAATTGTCGCTCTATTTTTGTTTATAGCGCAAAAAATAAAAACCGCAGGGGCGATCAAATACCACCAAAAGAAAGCTCTATTTGTGGGAAAAAAAGGACGCCAATTTTGTTTTTTAGCCACGTCGCATGGCCGCGCAATTGTTAGTTAAAGCGACGCAGTGCCGAATTGCAAAAAGGGGCCTGGTCCTTTGGGCTGCCAATTGGTCCGGGGCTGAAGTGGTTATAGCAAAAAGTAAAAAATATTGTGTTTTTTTCAAAATTGACGCTCATTTTTTTTTTTTTGGTTTCTAGCGCAAAAAATAAAAACTGCAGAGGTGATCAAATACCACCAAAAGAAAGCTCTATTTCTGGGGGAAAAAAAAGGACGTCAATTTTGTTTGGGTGCAACGTCACACGACCGCGCAATTGTCAGTTAAAGCGACGCAGTGCCGAATTGGAAAAAGTGCTCTGGTCAGGAAGGGGGTTAAATCTTTCGGGGCTGAAGCAGTTAAATCACTTGGGTCCAGTTCTCTTTCATAAGTCAGTGACTTGGAATAATTATCCGGAGTGGGTGTTCCTTCTTCCCTGGCTGCAGGCTTGTCTTGTATTTGGGGTTTTGTAGATAGTAATGGCAACGGCATCTCTGATTTTACGAGGGGACGGCTAGGTGGGATCTCTAATAAATCTTGATACGTATGCATGCAGCAAACATGAATATTGTCACTAGACATGTGCAATTCGTTTCGTTTTTTTCGTTTTTTCTTCGTTATTTTCGTTCGTTCGTTTTCGTACAAATGAACGAATCATTCGAATCGTACGAATAACGAATCGTAACAAATCATTCGAATCGAACGAATCCGAATAACGAATCATTCGAATCCGAAAAACAACAAAAATCCGAAAAAAACAAATTAGAAACAACGAATGTACTAATGAAGAAAATCCGAAAAACGAAAACGAACGAAAACGAACGAAAAAATTCGTAACTTTTTTTTTTTGTTGAATTGGTCATTTTCCGTGTCCCTTACAATGGTGCTGCTAAACGTGCTTCGAATAGATTGAACAAAAAAATTAGTACATCCGTAACTTTTTTTTCGATTCGTAACTTTTTTTTCGATTCGTAACTTATTTTTTTTGATTCGTAACTTTTTTCTTTTTTTCTTTTCGATTTGTAATTTTCCGTGTCTCTATTGAACCAAAAAATTCATACATTCGTAACTTTTTTTTTTCGATTCGTAACTTTTTTTTTTCCGATTCGTAACTTTTTTTTTCGATTCGTAACTTTTTTTATTTTTCTTTTCGATTTGTAATTTTCCGTGTCTCTATTGAACAAAAAAATTCGTACATTCGTAACTTTTTTTTTTTTTTTCGATTCGTAACTTTTTTTTTCGATTCGTAACTTTTTTTTTTCGATTCGTAACTTTTTTTTTCGATTCGTAACTTTTTTTATTTTTTTTTCGATTTGTAATTTTCCGTGTCTCTATTGAACAAAAAAATTCGTACATTCGTAACTTTTTTTTCGATTCGTAACTTTTTTTTTTCGATTCAGAACTTTTTTTCGATTCGTAACTTTTTTTTTTCGATTCGTAACTTTTTTTTTTTTTTCTTTTCGATTTGTAATTTTCCGTGTCTCTATTGAACAAAAAAATTCGTACATTCGTAACTTTTTTTTCGATTCGTAACGTTTGTTTTTTTTTTTTTCGATTCGTAACTTTTTTTTTTTTTCGATTCGTAACTTTTTTTTTTTTTTCTTTTCGATTTGTAATTTTCCGTGTCTCTATTGAACAAAAAAAATCGTACATTCGTAACTTTTTTTTTTCGATTCGTAACTTTTTTTTTGATTCGTAACTTTTTTTTTCGATTCGTAACTTTTTTTTTTTTTTTTTTCGATTTGTAATTTTCCGTGTCTCTATTGAACAAAAAAATTCGTACATTCGTAACTTTTTTTTTTTCGATTCGTAACTTTTTTTTTTGATTCGTAACTTTTTTTTTCAATTCGTAACTTTTTTTTTTTTTTTTTCGATTTGTAATTTTCCGTGTCTCTATTGAACAAAAAAATTCGTACATTCGTAACTTTTTTTTTTCCGATTCGTAACTTTTTTTTTTCGATTCGTAACTTTTTTTTTCGATTTGTAAATTATTAAAATGTAATAATAGCATTACATCAAATTATGAATTATGCTCCGATTACGAATCTACGAATGTTACGAATGTACGAATAAATACGAATGTGTCCGAAAATTAAACTAACGAAAAAACGAATCAACGAAAAAATAACTCTTACGAATGTACGAATCGTTACGAATCGACGGAAACGAAAAAAACGAAACGAAAAAAAATGAATTTTTTTCGGAAACGAAAAAAACGAAACGAAAATAAACGAATTTTTTGGTTGTGCACATGTCTAATTGTCCCCGATCTCTCCACAGGCGAGATTGTGCTCACCCCGAGTGACCCTCGCTGGATCGGAGCCTGGTGGATGGGATTCATCGTGGCGGCCAGTGTGGTGGCCATGGCCTCCGTCCCGTATTTCTTCTTCCCCAGAGAGATGCCGCAAGAGGTGAGAAACATTCATAGCAGGATATCGACTTACAATGTGGGCTGAAATCAATAATCTACTCAACCATCCTCTCTCTCCACCATATTATGTTCAGTCTGGACCAGGGGTGGACTGACAACACATGGGGCCCCCGGGCAATAGGAGATTATGGGGCCCCCAGGCAATCAGAGATTATGGGGCCACACAGTATACACACACACACAGTATACACACACACACAGTATACAATCACACAATATACACATACATGTACACACAGTATACACAGACATGTTTCTATTGGCTGAGAAGGTACTAGAGAGATGGGGCAGCTATAAATTTGGGATTTTTAGACCAAAAGGATGTCGGTAAGGGACATTTCAGAGACAGATGTAAAAAAAAAAAAACACAGATTTTTACATACTGTCCCTGGTTTTACTGAGGCTGGCAACCCTGATGGGGCCCCCTAGTGGCCCGGGGGCCCTCGGGCAGTGCCCGAGTGGCCGAATGGTCAGTCCGCCCCTGGTCTGGACATGAAAACACTCCCAAATTGTTATTTTCATAATATTAGACGTTGATGTTTCCCCATTATTTGCTGTTCCATATATTGGAGTTATTGTATTACACATACAGGTCTGTACAGAGTTGTAGTCGGGTTCACACCACCGCTTTGTGCCCTATCACTGCACCTTATGGCAATGAACCGTAATGCATCAAAGGCAAATTTATTTTGAATAGCACAATACACCGCAATGTGGTGAAGGATCTGTGTGCAAATCTGGTTTAGGCTCCGTTCACATATATGCGAATCGGAGGCTTTTTATACCGCATCCGATTCGCACGACATGTGAACCGGCAGCCTTTCTATATGGAGCCGGTTCATATAGTGCAAATTCGCTGCAGATTGAAAAAGAGCTCTGTGCGTTTTCTGAGCACTGCAATGCGGTTCCGATGCAAATTCCCAGCTATTTCCTTCTGTGGGAAGGCACCCGAATCGCACATCTCATCAGTCCTGAACACAAATTTGAACTGCGTTCAAAAACAGCGGGGGTCCTGCACCGAAAAAGGCAAACCCCACACCGAAAAAGAAAACTGCATGGGGTCCCCCCCCCCCCCAATTCCATTCCAAACCCTTATGTGAGAATGCAGGCCAGGAAAGGAGAGGGAGGAGCGAGCCACCTCCCCCCCTCCCCCTGAACCGTACCAGTCCACATTAGACATGTGCACAACAAAAAAATGTGTTTATTTTCGTTTCGTTTTTTTTTTCGTTTCCGTTGATTCGTAACGATTCGTACATTCGTAAGTCGTCGGTGTTCGTATTCGTAACGATTCGTACATTCGTAAGAGTTATTTTTTCGTGGATTCATTTTTTCGTTAGTTTAATTTTCGGACGCATTGGTATTTATTCGTACATTCGTAACATTCGTAGATTTGTAATCGGAGCATAATTCATAATTTTATGTAATGTGTATGCTATTATTACATTTTAATATATTACGAATCGAAAAAAAAAAAGTTACGAATCGAAAAAAAAAGTTACGAATCGAAAAAAAAGTTACGAATGTAGGAATTTTTTTGTTCAATAGAGACACGGAAAATTACAAATCGAAAAAAAAAAAAAGTTACGAATCGAAAAAAAAAAGTTACGAATGTACAAATTTTTTTGTTCAATAGAGACACGGAAAATAACAAATCGAAAAAAAAAAAAAAAGTTACGAATCGAAAAAAAAAAGGTACGAATCGAAAAAAAAAGTTACGAATGTAGGAATTTTTTTGTTCAATAGAGACACGGAAAATTACAAATCGAAAAAAAAAGTTACGAATCGAAAAAAAAGTTACGAATGTACGAATTTTTTTGTTCAATAGAGACACGTAAAATAAAAAATCTAAAAAAAAAAAAAAAAGTTACGAATCGAAAAAAAAGTTACGAATCGAAAAAAAAAGTTACGAATCGAAAAAAAAAAGTTACGAATGTACAAATTTTTTTGTTCAATAGAGACACGGAAAATTACAAATCGAAAAAAAAAAGTTACGAATCGAAAAAAAAAGTTACGAATCGAAAAAAAAAAAAGTTACGAATCGAAAAAAAAGTTACGAATGTACGAATTTTTTTGTTCAATAGAGACACGGAAAATTACAAATCGAAAAAAAAAAGTTACGAATCGAAAAAAAAAGTTACGAATCGAAAAAAAAAAAAAAGTTACGAATCGAAAAAAAAGTTACGAATGTACGAATTTTTTTGTTCAATAGAGACACGGAAAATTACAAATCGAAAAAAAAATAAATAAAAAAAAGTTACGAATCGAAAAAAAAGTTACGAATATACAATTTTTTTTGTTTAATCCATTCGAAGCACGTTTAGCAGCACCATTGTAAGGGACACGGAAAATTACCAATTTAACAAAAAAAAAAGTTACGAATGTACAAATTTTTTCGTTCGTTTTCGTTTTTCGGATTTTTTTCATTAGTACATTCGTTGTTTTTAATTCGTTTTTTCGGATTTTCGTTGTTTTTCGGATTCGTACGATTCGAACGATTCGTTCATTCGTACGAAAACGAACGAACGAAAAAAAAAAAAAAAAAAAAACCGAAAAAAAATGAAAAACGAAAAAAAACGAAACTATGTTGATGTGGACAAGGGCCTCTTCCCCACAACCCTGGTCGGTGGTTGTGGGGGTCTGCGGGCAAGGGAGTTATTGTAATCTGGAAACCCTGTTTAATGAGTAGGCCCCCAGATCCCGCTCTCCATCTACCTCTCTATGTGAATGTGTATGGGGGTACATTGTACCCCTACTCATTCATCAAAAATAGTGTCAAAAATAAATAAAAACAGACAGTTTTTGACAATTCCTTTATTAAAAAAAACAAAAACAGTGTCCCTTGATGTAGATGCATCATCAATCACCCACGCCCCACAACGTTTTTTCTCAAAATGTTTCACTGCTGGGATTCTTTTGTTTACATTCAGCTGTCAATGGGGGAACCCGCTGACAGCTGATGACTTATTGTTTGTTAACCCCTTCCCACCCGCCGGCCGTCAAATGACGGCTGGGCGGTGCGGCTCTAGTTCTGGGCGGAGAACGGTCGCTCTCACGCGCTCCTGAGGGTGTGCACTGACTGTGTTGATGGGGTAATCAAGCGATTTTCTTTCCTTCGACCAGTGGTTGAAGAAGAAGATTGCATAAATGCCAGCCTAACAATCTTCTCCTTTTTAAACTTTTAAAAGTGTTGCGTTATATCTCTTTAATAACTAGACATGTGCACAACAAAAAAATTTGTTTATTTTCGTTTCGTTTTTTTCGTTTCCGTTGATTCGTAACGATTCGTACATTCGTAAGTCGTCGTCGTTCATATTCGCAACGATTCGTACATTTGTAAGAGTTATTTTTCGTTGATTCGTTTTTCCGTTAGTTTAATTTTCGTTCATTCGTTTATTTGAAATTCAGACGCATTCGTAGTTATTCGTAACATTCGTAACATTGTTTTCGTAGATTCGTAATTGAAGCATAATTCATAATTTTATGTAATGTGTATGCTATCATTACATTTTAATAATTTACGAATCAAAAAAAAAGTTACGAATCGAAAAAAAAAGGTAAGGAATGTACGAATTTTTTTGTTCAATCCATTCATTACGAATCGAAAAAAAAAAAAAAGTTACGAATCGAAAAAAAAGTTACGAATGTACGAATTTTTTTTGTTCAATCCATTCATTACGAATCGAAAAAATAAGTTACGAATATACGAATTTTTTGTTCAATCCATTCGAAGCACGTTAAGCAGCACCATTGTAAGGCACACGGAAAATTACCAATTCAACAAAAAAAAAAGTTACGAATGTACAAATTTTTTCGTTCATTTTCGTTGTTCCTTTTTTTTCGTTGTTTGGTTTTTCGGATTTTCGTTGCTTTTCGGATTCGTTCGATTCGAATGATTCGTTATTCGGATTCGTTCGATTCGAACGATTAGTTCATTCGTACGAAAACGAACGAACGAAAAAAACGAAAAAAAAAAACGAAACGAATTGCACATGTCTATTGATAACTCCAAAAACTGTTTTTATCCTGCCAGAAATCCAGTGAGCTGATAATTTCCTGTGTTCTCTTATCAGTTACAGTCGCGATATTATAGGGGAAGGTGTCCTGTAGTCATGTCCTACAACACAGCTCCTCCATAGAGTACAGTGAGCGATGGCGTTTTCATACCCGTGGTTTCCATAAGGGTCACTTGTGCTTTCCTATAGGCTTCTGTTACATCGGGCATTTTTGGTGCATCTTTGTTGCGCTTTCAGATAACGCACCAAAAATGCCCAGTATAATAGAAGCCTATAGAAAAGCACAAGAGACCCTCATGGAAACCGTGGCTACACTGCGCTGCACCCACACTAGGGTTGACACCTTTTCTTCAAGCCAAGCCTGAACACTTTAGCGGTCTACAGCAAAAAAAAATAAAAAATTAAGGGGGAATGCTGTAGACTCTGGTGTGAAGAGGAACTCTGATTGATGTGGGAGGGGCCCCACTTACATCAGAGTTCCCAGCATTCCCCCATAAATCAGGGTTCCCAAAGCTTCCTTACATCAGAGTCTGCAGAGCACCCCTTACATCTGAGTCCCCCTCACTTTAGTGTATTCCGTCCCTCAGAGGTAGGAGACAGAAGGGGGGGGGGGGTCTGCTCACCAAAGCCCCCCTACATCAGAGTTCCCAGCATTCCCCCTTACATCAGGGTTCCCAAAGCTCCCTTAGATCAGAGTCTGCAGAGCACCCCTTACATCTGAGTCCCCCTCACTTTAGTGTATTCCGTCCCTCAGAGGTAGGAGACAGAAGGGGGGGTCTGCTCACCAAAGCCCCCCTACATCAGAGTTCCCAGCATTCCCCCTTACATCAGGGTTCCCAAAGCTCCCTTAGATCAGAGTCTGCAGAGCACCCCTTACATCTGAGTCCCCCTCACTTTAGTGTATTCCGTCCCTCAGAGGTAGGAGACAGAAGGGGGGGGGGGGGTCTGCTCACCAAAGCCCCCCTACATCAGAGTTCCCAGCATTCCCCCTTACATCAGGGTTCTCAAAGCTCCCTTAGATCAGAGTCTGCAGAGCACCCCTTACATCTGAGTCCCCCTCACTTTAGTGTATTCCGTCCCTCAGAGGTAGGAGACAGAAGGGGGGGGGGGGTCTGCTCACCAAAGCCCCCCTACATCAGAGTTCCCAGCATTCCCCCTTACATCAGGGTTCCCAAAGCTCCCTTAGATCAGAGTCTGCAGAGCACCCCTTACAGCACAGCAATGTGAACGCCCCCCCTAAGCATGGTCACCTTAGGACAGGAAGTGTGCTGAAGGCTGGGTCATCTGGCGACAATAAAGTAAAAAGCCTGAAAAAAAGAGAGTGAATGCAGTCAGGACATCCAGGTACAGGTGGGATACAATGTAGTACATTGTGTTCTTGGGGTTGGATACACTGTAACACACATAGATAACATTATTTTCCTTTCGCTGATTACATTCACATATCTAAAGTAAACTATTAAAAGTCTCCAGTCCTCCCATTATACAGGTAATAGACCATCGCCCCGGATCCCATCGCTTCCCCATGTATTCAGGTTTATCTGTCCGGCACGTTGCGTCCTTCTGAAGTCATGTGATCTCTAAATAACATTTTATTGTGTAACGCAATCTTCTTCCAGTCCTGAGAATCTGCGGTCTGAGAGTTTTGCTGAATTTGGTGGAACTTTTACTGCTGATCCACCAAAAAAAAAAAATGACTTCTGCTTGTAATAGTAAACAATATGTAATCTGTTATTATACATACAGTGCCTTGAAAAAGTATTCATACCCCTTGGAATTTTCCACATTTTGTCACGTTACAACCAAAAACGTAAATGTATTTTATTGGAATTTTATGTGATAGACCAACACAAAGTGGCACATAATTGTGAAGTGGAAGGAAAATTATAAATGGTTTTTAACATTTTTTTTACAGATAAAATATGTGAAAAGTGTGGGGGGTACATTTGTATGGCGCCCCCCGGAGTCAATACTTTGTAGAACCCCCTTTCCCTGCAATTACTAGACATGTGCAAAAGGAAAAAATTTGTTTCGTTTCGTTTTAATTAGTTAATTAATTAATTTCGTTTAGTTAGATTCGTTAAATTTGTTAAATTTGTTTTCGGATTTTGTTTTGTTTTGGACCGATTTTCGAATTCGAAAATATTTCAACCGAATTCGAAAATATTTCTAGCGGATTCGAAATTATTTCAACCGCATTTGAAACTATTTCAACCGGATTCGAAAATATTTTGCGACCCGACTTTGGGTCCACGTATCTCAGGGTTACTTGGTGATAGAAACCCCGAATTTAACCGAATCCGAATTTTTTCGAATCGAAAAAATCGCGGACGAAATTCGAAATATCTCAGGGTCACTTAGTGATAGAAACTTTGGATATGTTGTAGTGCTAGTTCTACTGTGTTTGCATACCAAATGTGGGGTTTCTAGCTACAAGTGGCCCCGAGATACATGGCCCCAAAGTCGGGTCGAAAAATGTCATTCTCTGCTGCAGAAAAGTGCTTGACATTTTGCGACCCGACTTTGGGGCCACGTATCTTGGGGCCACTTATAGCTAGAAACCCCAAATTTGGTATGCAAACACAGTAGAACTAGCACTACAACCTCTTCTATTTGAATTATAAATTTTGGAAGATGGTTATTTACTTATATACATGTGAAATGGCTGTCACTTATGTCGATCGCAAGGCAAGTACATATGCTGTATGCCATTGTCCACTTGCCACAACACCTGCCACAAGTGCCAAGACACTTGCCACGTGACCGGCCACGAGTGCCACGTGACCGACCACAAGTGCCACGTGACCTGCCATGTGACCAAGTTGTGGATTGTCCACTTGCCATGTCACCTGCTGCAAGTTATGGGGTTCCTAGCACCAAGTGACCCCCAGATATGGGGGATATGTCAAGTACTTTTCTACAGCAGAGAATTACATTTTGTGACCCGACTTTGGGGCCACGTATCTCGGGGCCACTTATAGCTAGAAACCCCAAATTTGGTATGCAAACACAGTAGAACTAGCACTACAACATTTCCATTTGGGGTTTCTATCACCAAGTAACCCCGAGATATACGTGGACCCAAAGTCGGGTCGCAAAATATTTTCGAATCCGGTTGAAATAGTTTCAAATGCGGTTGAAATAATTTCAAATGCAGTTGAAATAATTTCGAATTATGTTGATACTATTTCAAGTAGATTCGAAAATATTTTGCGACCCGACTTTGAAAAAAAAAAAATGAAATTGATTCCAACAGTCTGCAGAAGATCTGCAAAAAAAAAAAGAAGTGAAATGGCTGTTAATAGTCTACAGGAGATCTGCTATTAAATTATATATTTTTTTCTATTCTGTTCTAATCTTTTCTAGGTGATAGAAACCCCAAATTTGGAGAGGTTGTAGTGCTAGTTCTACTGTGTTTGCATACCAAATTTGGGGTTTGGTTTGGGGTTAGTTATAAGTGGCCCCGAGATACGTGCCCCAAAGTCGGGTCACAAAATGTAATTCTCTGCTGTAGAAAAGTACTTGACATATCCCCCATATCTGGAGGTCACTTGGTGCTAGGAACCCCATAACTTGTGGCAGGTGACATGGCAAGTGGACAATCCACAACTTACGTGGCACTTGTGGTCGGTCACGTGGCACTCGTGTCTTGGCACTTGTGGCAGGTGTTGTGGCAAGTGGACAATGACATACAGCATATGTACTTGCCTTGCGATCGACATCCGTGACAGCCATTTCACATCTTTTTTTTTATGTGACAGATGTATATAAAGTAAATAACCATCTTCCAAAATTTATAATTCAAATAGAAAAGATTAGAACAGAATAGAAAAAAATATATAATTTAATAGCAGATCTCCTGTAGACTATTAACAGCCTTTTCACTTTTTGCAGATCTTCTGCAGACTGTTAGAATCAATTTCATTTTTTTTTTCAAAGTCGGGTCGCAAAATAATTTTCGAATCCGCTTGAAATAGTATCAACATGATTCGAAATTATTTCAACAGCATTTGAAACTATTTCAACCGGATTCGAAAATATTTTGCGACCCGACTTTGGGTCCACGTATCTCGGGTTACTTGGTGCAAGAAACCCCCAAACCTATAAGTGGCCTTGAGATACGTGGCCCCAAAGTCGGGTCACAAAATGTCAAGCACTTTTCTGCAGCAGAGAATGACATTTTTCGACCAGATTTTGGGGCCACATATCTCGGGGCCACTTGTATCTAGAAACCCCAAATTTGGTATGAAAACACAGTAGAACTACAACATATCCAATTATTTGGGGTTTCTATCACTAAGTGACCCTGAGATATTTCGAATTTCGTCCGCGATTTTTCGATTTTAGAAAAAATTCGGATTCGGTTAAATTCGTTAGTATTGTAATTCGGTAATTCGGATGCATCCGAATGTCCGAATAATGAAAAATTCGTTCGAATTTCGATTCGGAACATAACGAAATGCACATGTCTAGCAATTACAGCTACAAGTCTTTTTGGGGGTGTCTCTACCAGCTTTGCACATCTAGAGAGGACATTTTTGCCCATTTTTCTTTGCAAAATATCTCAAGTTCT
Source organism: Lithobates sylvaticus (assembly GCA_028564925.1). Taxonomy (NCBI): domain Eukaryota; kingdom Metazoa; phylum Chordata; class Amphibia; order Anura; family Ranidae; genus Lithobates; species Lithobates sylvaticus. The sequence goes on along the minus strand of CM053027.1, from coordinate 618,262,366 downwards.
GTCAGATTCAAGTTCTGTCAGATTGGATGGAGAGCGTCTGTGAACAGCAAATTTTCAAGTCTCGCCACAGATTCTCAATGGGATTTAGGTCTGGACTGTGACTGGGCCATTCTAACACATGAATATGCTTTGATCGAAACCATTCCATTGTAGCTCTGGCTGTATGTTTCGTGTCGTTGTCCTGCTGGAAGGTGAACCTCCGCCCAGTCTCAAGTCTTTTGCAGACTCTAACAGGTTTTCTTCTAAGATTGCCCTGTATTTGGCTCCATCCATCTTCCTATCAACTCTGACCAGCTTCCCTGTCCCTGCTGAAGAAAAGCATCTCCACCACATGATGCTGCCACCACCATGTTTCACGGTGGGGATGGTGTGATCAGGGTGATGTGCAGTGTTAGTTTTCCCCACACATAGCATTTTGCTTTTAGGCCAAAAAGTTGAATTTTGGTCTCATCTGACCAGATCACCTTCTTCCACATGTTTGCTGTGTCCCCCACATGGCTTCTCACAAACTGCAAACAGGACTTCTTATGACTTTCTTTCTCCAATGTCTTTCTTCTTGTCACTCTTCCATAAAGGGCAGATTTGTGGAGAACACGACTAATAGTTGTCCTGTGGACAGATTCTCCCACCTGAGCTGTGGATCTCTGCAGCTCCTCCAGAGTTACCATGGACCTCTTGGCTCTTCTCTGATGAATGCTCTCCTTGCCCGGCCGGGTCAGTTTAGGTGGACGGCCATGTCTTGGTAGGTTTGCAGTTGTGCCATACTCTTTCCATTTTCCGATGATGGATTGAACAGAGCTCCGTGAGATGATCAAAGCTTGGGAGATCTTTATATAACCGAACCCTGCTTTATACTTCTCCACAACTTTATCCCTGACCTGTCTGGTGTGTTCCTTGGCCTTCATGATCCTGTTTGTTCACTAAGGTTCTCTAACAAACCTCGGAGGGCTTCAAAGAACAGCTGTAGTTATACTGAGATTAAATTACACACAGGTGGACTCTATTTACTAATTAGGACTCCTGAAGGCAATTGGTTCCACTAGATTTTAGTTAGGGGTATCAGAGTAAAGGGGGCTGAATACAAATGTACCCCCCCCCCCCACACTTTTCACATATTTATTTGTAAAACATTTTGAAAACCATTTATCATTTTCCTTCCACTTCACAATTATGAGCCACTTTGTGTTGGTCTATCACATAAAATCCCAATAAAATACATTTACATTTTTGATTGTAACATGACAAAATGTGGAAAATATCAAGGGGTATGAATACTTTTTCAAGGCGCTGTGTGTGTATATATATATATATACACACAGACTCATACACTAATATTATTATTATGCATTTATATAGTTCTGACATATACCGCAGTGCTGTACAGATAACACTGAGCCAGTCTCATCAGTCTCTGTACCAGAGGAGCTTACACTCTAATGGGCCGGCGGCACCCCCACCCACCAAGCTTTTGGTCGGTCGGGTCACCTGCACCCCCCATATGTAGTACATTTTTGGCATTCCATGCAGTACACACAGGTTACACAAGGCATCTGGGCACGTGGCAGTGGATGACAGATGGCTGGGGAGAGGAAGTTGGGTGACGGGCAGACTCCGCACTTCCCAATTTTAAAAATAACAATCATCCAATCCCGAAAACAAAGCTGCACTTTATCCGTTTACAGAAATAAATTTGCAGTGAAATGAGTTGAAAGTGTTCTCTCATCTGTCATGTCACAATGTCTGCCGGAAAGGTTGAGGGTGGCCACAAAGTCTGGTAAGTGACCTCATCCTCTCTCTACAGTCATACTCCTACGCTCCATGTGACCAGCATGCTTGTGTCTCAGATCTTTTACTCTTGTTATTTCCATCCAGGAAGAAGATCCTTGTGTTCATTTATACATATGCACTAGGCTATTCCTAACTGCTTCACTTAAAAAAAAAAAAAAGTTGTTTATATAGTTCAATAGCTAAAGCTCTGATTATACACACAGCTGAATGAGTCTTCCTTTCCTCACCCTTTCTCTTTAATCTGTACAGCTGCATTCAGAGAGTAAGAATGGGCAGAACAACCCCCCCCCCCCCCCCATTCGGTTCGCAGCAGAACTCCAGAACAGTGTTCTAACGCGAATGGTGAAGCCCATTGAAGTCTATGGGAGTCGAACAGGATAAATCAGAATTGCTCATTTTGAAGGCTTATATGCAAGTAATTGGCCATGAAAGGGGTATGGGGGTCCGGGTACTGCCCTGGGGACATGTACCAATATATATATATATATTTTTTAAAACTATCGTTTTTTTCAGGAGCAGTGATTTTACCTAGTTGCCTCCCGCCCACCGTCAAATGATGGTGGGGCGGTGCGGCTCTTGTTCGAACGGCTGCTCTCGCGGGGCGATTACAGCCGTGCCATGTTGCTAGGACACGGCGCAACCCCGATCTCTGTAAAGAGCCGGTCACATGTAAACACGGAGATGCCGGTAAAGGGCGCTCCTCTCCTCACACTGACAGAGTGTGAGGAGAGGAGAGCCGATCAGCGGCATCTCCTCACAGGAGACATCTATACATGTAATCAGGGCACTGATTACAATAGCGACACCAGTGCCACAAATCAGTGCCAGCTATTAGTGCCCACCAGTGTCAGAAATCAGTGCCCACCACTTCCAGCAATCAGTGCCCACCACTGCCCATAAGTGCCACCAATCAGTGCCCATTAGTGATACCAGTCCGTGCTGGCTATCAGTCCCGCCTATCAGTGCTGCCCATCAATGCCCATCACTGCTGTCCATCAATGCCCATCAGTGTCGCCCATCAGTGCCACCTATCAGTGCCCACCAGTGCCGCCTATCAGTGCCCATACGTGCGGCATATTAGTGCCTCCTCATCAGTGCCATCTAATCAGTGTCCATCAATGCCCACCAGTTTAGCCTATCAGTGCCCATCAGTGGCGGCTGGTGCTCAAAATTTTTGGGGGGGCGCAAACAAACAGCCTCACTGTGCCATCAAACGCTGCCACTGTGCCCATAAAACGCTGCCACTGTGCCCATCAAACGCTGCCACTGTTCCCATCAAACGCTGCCACTGTGCCCCAAGTGCTGCCACTGTGCCCCAAGTGCTGCCACTGTACCCCAAGTTCTGCCACTGTGCCCCAAGTGCTGCCATTGTGCCCCTCAAGTGCTGCCACTGTGCCCCCTGCCTGCCCTCTGCACTTACCTTGTCTCGGTGTGCAGCGCGCGGTGTCCCCTCATCTTCCCCATATCTTCCGATATCTTCTCCCGCGCTCCTGTCTTCTGCTATGATTGGACGCCTAGCGTCCAATCACAGCGCCTGTGACTTCAGCCAATCAGGTGACAGGTAACAAACCCGGCAACCTGATTGGCTGAGAGGCGGGTCTGTGTTAGGGAAGCGATGTATTCGCTTCTCTAACACAATACTGTGTAATCAGCGAACGCACAGCAGTGCGCCCGCTGTTTACACTTATGGAAGCCTATTAGAGCACACCGCTCTAATCAGGTCCCCTATTAGAGCTTTACAGCTCTAATAGGGTGCTTCCAGATACACCCCCCCCCCCGCTTCAATTCACATGCCCCGCGCCTGACAAGGGGCCGGACACCTGAATAGGGGGCGGCAGCGGTGACAATAGATAGATTCATGCAATGCATGAATCTATCTATTGGTGATAGAGCGGTGCAGGAGACAGGGGGCGGTGCTCCTGCGCCCTCTATGCACGCACCGCCACTGCCCATCAGTGCCGCCTTATCAGCACACATCAATGAAGGAGAAAAATTACTTAATTACAAGATTTACTGACAGAAACTAAAAATAAATAGTAAAAAATAAAATACCCAGCAGTGATTAAATACCACCGAAATTAAGCTCTATTTGTGTGAAGAAAATTAAAAAAATTTCACCTGGGTACAGTGTAGCATGACTGCGCAATTGTCATTCAAAGTGCGACAGCGCTGAAAAATGGCCTGGGCAGGAAGGGGGTGTAAGTGCCTGGTGGCAAGTGGCTAATTATGCTTAAAGTGCAACAATAAAAATGAAAAATTACTTTAAATATCGTGCCTGGGGGGGGGGGGGGGTCCCTTTAATGTTCCTGTAAAGTGGCGCATCTGTACCATGTATAGAACATGCTTCCACAAAAATTAAATTTCTAAAGAAAAAACAAAACAAGTCAAATCACATTTAATGACTCTCGCCCACCCCCCAGTCCATACCATACCCCACAGCATTTTCTTCTTCATTTTTCAGCTGCCACTCCTATTTTTTTAATTGTTCAGCTGTCAGCGGGGGAAACCCATTTACAGCTGATGGCTCATCGGTTGTTAAGGACGCCGCGGCTGGCTTCCCGGCCCCGCTCCTTAACAACCAGCTTACACTGCGCACTGATTGGGCAAAGCTTTGCCCAATCAGGGCGCAGAATGCACTGTGCAGCGCTCGGTGAACACCTTGTAAATTTGGGTGTTCGGCTGAACACAAGGGGTGGGGTCACCTGGTGATGTCCCTAGGTGGCCCCACCCCTAAGTTATTTAGGAACTGTCAGATAGCGAGAGCTTTTGGCGCAAACAGGCTCTTTTTTTTTTTTTCGGGTTTCAGCGGTGCAGTGGGCATTGTGATTGACGATGAATCTACACTGGGGGACATTTTATTTTTATTTTTTAACCGCTTCAGCCCCGGAAGAATTTACCCCCTTCCTGACCAGAGCACTTTTTGCGATTCGGCACTGCGTCGCTTTAACTGACAATTGCGCGGTCGCGCGACGTGGCTCCCAAACAAAATTGACGTAATTTTTTTCCCCACAAATAGAGCTTTCTTTTGGTGGTATTTGATCATCTCTGCGGTTTTTAATTTTTTTGCGCTATAAATAAAAATAGAGCGACAATTTTGAAAAAAAAACGCATTATTTTTTTACATTTTGCTATAATAAATATCCCCCAAAAATATATAAAAAAACTTTTTTTTCCCTCAGTTTAGGCCGATACGTATTCTTCTACATATTTTTGGTAAAAAAAAATCGCAATAAGCGATTATTGATTGGTTTGCGCAAAAGTTATAGCGTTTACAAAATAGGGGATAGTTTTATGGCATTTTTATTAATATTTTATTTTTATTTTTTTTAAATGGCGGCGATCAGCGATTTTTATCCTGACTGCGACATTATGGCGGACACATCAGACATTTTTGACACATTTTTGGGACCATTGTCATTTATACAGCAATCAGTACTATACAAATGCACTGATTTTTGTGTAAATGACACTGGCAGTGAAGGGGTTAACCACTAGGGGGCAGTATAGGGGTTAAGTGTGTCCTAGGAGCGTGTTTCTAACTGTGGGGGCGTGGCTGTGTGTGACACGTCATCTTTGCTCCGATCACAGGGAGCAGAGATCAGTGACAGTGTCACTAGGCAGAACAGAGAGATGCTTGTTTACATTAGCATCTCCCCGTTCTTCCTCCCTGTGAGGCGATCGCGGGTATCCCCGCGGCTATCGAGTCCGCGGGACCCGCGACCCGACTCACGGAGCTTGCCGCAGGCGCGCGCCGCCGGCCGCCTCTGTATGTGCCCTTCTGCCACACTATATCTGCGTGAGGCGGTCAGGAAGCGGTTAATAAATGAATTTAAAAAAAACTGTCTGTCTTTTTTTTTTGCACTACACATTTTGTTTTTGGTGAATGAGTAGGAGTACTGTGTACCCCATACTCATTCACATAGCGGGGGGCAGGATCTGGGCGCCCCAAATGCGGTTCAGATTCAAATTTTTGGAGCGACCAGCGGTCACCGACGTCTTTAACATTAGCTGGTTGTTAAGAAGCGTTCCTAACAATGGATAACTCATCAGCAGTCAGCTGAATGTAAAAAAAAAAAACATTGGCAGCAATAAAAAACTGTGACAAAAATGGCGTGGGGGTCTTGTGAGGGCGGGGGTGATTGACGATGGATCTACATCGGAGGGGGGGGGGATTTGTTTTTTTTAATAATGGAAATGCCATAAAATGTCTTTGTGTTATCTTTATTTCTTTTTGACAGTTTTTTTGGTGAATGAGTAGGGGTACAATATACCCAATACTCATTCACATGGAGGGGCTGGGATCTAGGGGGCCCCCTCGTTAAAGGACCCCCACAACCACCGCCCAGGGTTGTAGAGAAGAGGCCAGGGACAGAGGCAGATCCCCCCCATGTTGAGGGCATAGTATGGTTCAGAAGGGAAGGGGTGGTGCTTGCTCATCTCCTCTGACCTGCCAGGCTAAATGCTAGAATAAAGGTCTGGTATGGATGGGGGGGGGGGGGGGGGGGGGGGGGGGGGGGGGGGGGGGGGGACGACAACACCATTTCTTTTAAATTTGCCGTGGGGTTTCCCTCAAAATCCATACGGGACCGGAGGGGTTAATGGTTTAAGCGTGATATGTTATCATAAACAGAGAAAAAAAATGGGTAATACAGTATCTCACAAAAGTGAGTACACCCCTCATATTTTTGTAAACATTTTAAAGTAGTGAGTGTACAGCTTGTATAACAGTGTAAATTTGTTCTCCCTTCAAAATAACTCAACACAGCCATTAATGTCTAAACCTCTGGCAACAAAAGTGAGTACACCCCTAAGTGAAAATGTCCAAATTGGGCCCAATTAGCCATTTTCCCTCCCCCGGTGTCATGTGACTCGTTAGTGTTACAAGGTCTCAGGTGTGAATGGGGAGCAGGTGTGAAATTTGGCGTTATCGCTCTCACTCTCTCATACTGGTCACTGGAAGTTCAACATGGCACCTCATGACAAAGAACTCTCTGAGGATCTGAAAAAAAAGAATTGTTGCTCTACATAAAGATGGCCTAGGCTATGAGAAGATTGCCAAGACCCTGAAACTGAGCTGCAGCACGGTGGCCAAGACCATACAGCGGTATAACAGGACAGGTTCCCCTCAGAACAGGCCTCGCCATGGTCCACCAAAGAAGTTGAGGTCACGTGCTCAGCGTCATCTCCAGAGGTTGTCTTTGGGAAATAGACGTATGAGTGCTGCCAGCATTGCTGCAGAGGATGAAGGGGTGGGGGGGGGGGGGGGGTTCAGCCTGTCAGTGCTCAGATGCTCAGTGCTCAAATATATATATAATATTTTTTTTTTACTAGTAATGCTGGTGATCTGCTTTTTTTAGCGGGACTGTGACATTGCAGCAGACAGATCGGACACTTTTTTGGGACCAGTGACATATATATATATACAGTGATCAGTGCTAAAGATATCCACTGATTACTGTATAACTGTCACTGGCAGGGAAGGGGATAACATTAGGGGGGTTGGGGGTGATCAAGGGGTTAAGAGTTCCCTAGGGAGGTGTTTCTAATTGTTGGAGGAGTGGGACTGACTGGAGGAGGCGAGAGATCGCTGTTCCCGATCACTAGGAACAGCAGATCTCTCTCTACTCCCCTATCAAAATGGGGATCTGTTTGTTTACATTGACTGATCTCCGTTCTGGCTCTCCGTGGAAGGACATCGCGGCCATCGCCCACAGGTGCATCAGCTCCGGTGTTTTAGAGGCATACAAAGCCTCTCCCCGGTGGCTCAGTGAGTTTGGTAGCTACACAGTCTTTTGGAAGGTATTACCAGTGTGCTTTACCAGGCCAGAGATACTCAGTACCCCCCCCCCTCCGACGGCCTGACACACGGTAATAGGCGGACTACTGTTCCCAGCCAGTCCATAACTGCAAACGCTGCATTCCCCGGCCATAGCATTCTGCACTACTCTCAACAACTCTTCCTTTTGCTTCTCTCACATTGACCTTCTCCAAAGGGCAATTTCTGTGTTCCCCGCTCACAGAAAGTTGATCTACTCTCCTCTACTGTTACTCCTCCTTCACCCATCTTCTCCTGTGTACAAGTCCTGCGTTCCCCGGTCACAGCAGCTTGACACCAACTCCATGATGAAGATCTTTATTCAGGAATACATCCTAGCAGCTCCTCCATCCCACCTCCGCGCTCGGCGCGCCCCCCCCCCCCCCCCTACGTGGGGCCGCCGTGCGATAGCTTCCTAAAACTCCATTCTTTCAGAACTCCTCCCTGGTAGCATGTGACCTCAGCTTATATGAGAGGCCTGCCCCCTGCCAATACCAAAAGGGTAATTGGTCTGAGCTCCTCACATGAGCTGCCTGCCACTCAAACCTCAGGTCCAACCTCTCTTCCAGAACAATCCTCCTATAAGCAAGGGAGGCGCCTTTGAGTCAGAGCACAGGTGCTCACACCCACCACTACACTAAACACTCCTGTGATGGACCTCGTACCCAAGATGTCCGCCGTAAATGCTTCCTCTGTCCGGTACCACACAATCCAAGACCCCTTAGCTCACCCAGTCACCAGACAACACCAGTGTAGGGTACATCAGGAATGATTCTTTATTTGACATGTCACACATATATACAGCCAGATGACTCACACCTAACCTAATTAGCATGAGCTAATTATCTTAATCAACACTGGACTCCTTCATTCAATTGCAGGGTTAATTAGCACACACAATAGGTGAAACTCTCCTACAAGCCAGACTATATGCATTAACACAACAGACAGGTGGCTGGAGTTCATGAGTCATGACATTAGCGTCTCTTGCTAATATGCCAAATACACATACAGATTCTATGTGTATTGGGGGGCCAGCATGGACCTGAATCCAAGTACCACCAGCTCAGGGGTCCCAGGCTTGCAGCTCAAAGAGCACTGTTCCCCCAAATGCCAGGGCCCATAATCCCAAGGCAATAGGCTCGCCTTCAGTCCCCTCCAACAGCCTGGGTCCCGGCTAGGTCTGTCACATTTCTCCCCTTTCGGCAGGAGACTAACACAGGAGGAGACCCCAGACGGGTTGACTCCGAAGATAGTCAGTGGTTCCAGTCCTCTAATGCCTGTACCCACACAGTACCCCAAACAAATTGTTCCAAACAGAGCACGACTCACCCAGCCAATTTCTGCCTCTCTCATAGAACATATCCGCCGCTGGGGAGAGGCCTGGACTGGCCCTTCTCCCTGGAGTCTTTTCAGCCGCTGGAGAGAAGACAGGGTGACTGGGCTCACTCCATCATGCTGTTGGGGATCTGGGCCGACAGCCCAGCATCCCTGGGGTATACAGGTGGGGACTGCAGTCCCATCCCCCTTTACAGGAAATCTGCACTCTGTTAGTTGTGGGCAGAGGCCAGCAGCACTTTGTTCCGTTGCCAGCAGTTCAGGTGGGTGTAGGAGCTTCCCTACATCATCTCCTCCAGCTAACTGTTGGGGAGAGAGGCCGACTGCCCCAGCTCCCTGGAACTCCGCAGCTGTTGCTGGTGCTGGACAGAGGTGGGTAGCACTCTGCCCTGTTGCCAGCACTTCTGCTGGGGACTCCACATCCTCCGCTCTGGTTAACCGTTGGGGCAGGAGGCTGGCTTCCTCTACTCCCAAATTGTGTAGCTGCCATTGGGAAGGGGAGCCGGCTGCTTCCTTTTCCATTCCCTCATCTGGCTGCTGGGATGACATGTCTGTGGTATTGTCTCCCAGGTGCACGGATCTTTGCTGGGGAGGAAAGACCGCTTTCTCCACCCTGGCCGACTGTTGAGGAGGGACAACAAACACCTCCTCTCCCTTCTCCCCCTGTATCTGCTGCTGGGAAGTGATCGCCACCTTCTCACCCTGAGCCTCCAAAACTGACACAGGTGTGGGGCAGAGGTCTTGGACCCTCTGTCCGGTGACCAGCGCTTCAGCTGGGGAAGTTCCTTGTAACTCCCCAGATACTGCTGTTGATGCTGGGCAGAAGTTACCAGAGCTCTGCCCTGTTGTCAGCACTTCAGGTTTGGGGACAGCAATCTCCAGAGTTTCCACTGCTGATTCTCTTGCATGCTGCTGGACAGGCACATTCCTCCATCCAACCTCGTTTTGTGCAGTAACAGGTTTGTCAAGGTCAGTCAGCACTTGCTGCATCCGCCATAAGACCTCCGCGTCCATAGCTGCGGGGGCAGGTGGGCAAAGCACTCTGTTACTATGCCACATTGCTGACTCTTCAGCCAGGATTTCAGAGCTGTCTGCTGGTATTTCCTGATAGTCCCAGGCAAAGGGAGCCCCACCCTGCTGCTGAGCAGTGTCTAGCAGCTGTATGTAGGCGATCTCCAGCTCCCATTCCTGAGCGGCCAGGAACTCCAAATCTTCCTGTGCCCAGAGCACTTCCGAGACGTTCAATCTTTGCTCTCTGTGCTCCATTATTTCCTCCAAACGCCACTCCAGATCACTCCCAAAGTCGGGGTCCTCGGACAGCCTCCAGTACAACAATCCCAGGCCATTATAATCAAAGCCTTCCGTGGGCCTGTCATCCGCTGCCCATGGGCACACTTGGGCTACATACCACCGGAGGGCTCTGTAGCTCTCGTCCAAACGCATTTCTGCCCGGATCAGCCTGCTTAACTCAGCTGTCCACTCCTGCTTCGGTTGTTCCCCCAATAACAGCATTCGTACTTCATACTGAGACCAGTACCTTACATGGATGGAGGGGAGAACTTTTCCCTGGTGTCGCTGCTCACAGGCTAGCGCTTCTTTCCAGAGTTGTAGGCGAACAGAATCATACCATCCCAGCAGGACCTGCACCGATACTGGTCCTCTGTGCTGTATCCGCATCTCTCGCAACCTCCTTCCGAATTCCTCTTCCATGATGACATATCTGTACCTCTGCTATCCGGGCCTTGGATCCAGGTGATGGTTTGGATGTGTTCACGACAAGGAAGCACGATCCCACCGCTGCCAGCCAATTGTGACGGACCTCGTACCCAAGATGTCCGCCGTAAATGCTTCCTCTGTCCGGTACCACACAATCCAAGACCCCTTAGCTCACCCAGTCACCAGACAACACCAGTGTAGGGTACATCAGGAATGATTCTTTATTTGACATGTCACACATATATACAGCCAGATGACTCACACCTAACCTAATTAGCATGAGCTAATTATCTTAATCAACACTGGACTCCTTCATTCAATTGCAGGGTTAATTAGCACACACAACAATAGGTGAAATACTCTTACAAGCCAGACTATATGCATTAACACAACAGACAGGTGGCTGGAGTTCATGAGTCATGACATTAGCGTCTCTTGCTAATATGCCAAATACACATACAGATTCTATGTGTATTGGGGGGCCAGCATGGACCTGAATCCAAGTATCCCCAGCTCAGGGGTCCCCAGGCATGCAGCTCAAAGAGCACTGTTCCAACAAATGCCAGGGCCCATAATCGCAAGGCAATAGGCTCGCCTTCAGTCCCCTCCAACAGCCTGGGTCCCGGCTAGGTCTGTCACAACTCCCAATCCCAAATCAAAACAACCAGGCCCAGCCTAAAGAACAGGCCTGGCTAAATTTGCCTACACTGAAAGCTTTAAACCCAGAAAATCCTATTCTAGTACCTACCTAAGGGTAGAGGGTGCTACACTTCTTTTTAAGGCTGCATTCACACCTGAGCGTAGTGTTTTTAGGCAGAAAATCGTGCGAATTGCAGCGTTTTTTACCACAATTTCGTGGCGTTTTTTACCGCGTTTTTCCGCGATTTTGTGCAGAGCAAAAGGTCGCCAATGTAAAAAGAAGAAAAACGCCCAAATCTGCCCGATTCGAGCGACAAAAAAGGGTCCGGAACTTGTTTGAGCTTCAGGCGTTCGGCTTCAGGCGTTTTGGAGTGGAAATGTGAACCATCTCCATAGAGAATAATGTATTTTTTACCCTCTAGCGTTTTGTAGCTTCAGGCTTCAGGCGACAAAACGCTCAGGTGTGAATGCAGCCTTAGCCCTAATGAAGGGGGTGCTTGGACCCCAGAAACGCGTTGGTTAATTTTTTTTTTTGGATTGTACCCCTGTCTCTTAATGGAATGAAGTTGCATCTGCACCCCTTAGCAGTGGTGTGGCGCTTCAATTTCCATTTCAGTTCCATTACACTACAAGCCAAGGAGACTGTGGAGATCCTCGGGGGGGTGTAGAAGCTTCATGCCCGGGAACCAGATTATTTACATCAACATCAATGGCAGTAAGATAACACTTCGGTCCAGAGCTATTTTTCCACTTTCCTCAACTGTTTCTTGCAGGTAGGGCAGCTCATTGAAATGAATGGGCGGCCCTACACGTGCACGCACAGATGTGAACCAAGGGTTAGGACGGGTGAGCTACAATGTTACATTTCTGTTCTTGGGTTTAGTCCTTTTATGTGATTGTTACTAGACATGTGCACAACAGAAAAATTTGTTTATTTTCGTTTCGTTTCCGTTGATTTGTAACGATTCATAAATTCGTAAGTCGTCGGTGTTCGTATTCGTAACGATTCGTATTTTTGTAAGAGTTATTTTTTCGTTGATTCGTTTTTCTGTTAGTTTAATTTTCGTTTATTCGACATTCGGACGCATTCGTATTTTTGTATATTTAGTTACATTCGTACTTTCCTAAGATTGATTTATTCGTACTTTCGTAACATTGTTTTCGTAGATTCGTAATCGGAGCATAATTCATAATGTTATGTAATGTGTATGCTATTAAAACATTTTAAGAGACACGGAAAATTACGAATCGAAAAAAAAAGTTACGAACGTACGAATTTTTTCGTTCAATCCATTCGAAGCACGTTAAGCAGCGCCATTGTAAGAGACACGGAAAATTACCAATTCAACAACCAAAAAAAAAAGTTACGAATTTTTTCGTTCATTTTGATTTTCGTTGTTCCTGTTTTTTTTTTTTTTTCGGATTTTCTTCTTTCGTAGTTTCGTTGTTTCTAATTTGGTTATTTCGGATTTTCCTTGTTTTTCGTATTCATTCGATTCGAACGATTCGTAACGAATTGCACATGTCTAATTGTTACCTTTGAATCGGGTCTCGTATAAATGTTTTGTATGACTTATGTAGTAAAGTTGCAGTTTTTAGCGCTCATGTTGGATGTGTATTACTGCTGAGCCTTTTTTTTCTGTACAGAAATCCCCTTCTACGCATTCCAAGTGTTTTATAAAGGATAGAATGGATCCCGGAGAGTCCCGGAATTCACACACAATGCTGGAAACATTCCAACAGCTGAGATATAGGAACCGGCCAAGATAGCAGATGTTTATAGAGCCGGGTCAGGTCACAATATCCTCATAAAGCACTGCATTATCTCAGTACAAATAGTACTCTCTGGATTAATGATTAGAAAAAAAAATAAAAATATCACAGCTTTACACATAATAGACTCAAATATAAATTTGCCATTTGAGGTTGGAGATTTCACCATATACACCACTTCCTTAAGATTCAAAAATAGCAAGCAATCAATGAGCCTGGGTTCAGACTAGTGCGGTGCGAATTGAAGGCCCTGCGTGACTGCGCAGTGAAACGTCGGCTGTTCTGCGGTTTCTCCGCGTTTTAGGTGCGAATCAGCTGCTAACATAAATTCGCAACTTATTGTACTACTTCTGAGGGGGAAATCCATGCCAAATTTTTATTAAAAAAACGCCATGGGTTCCCCCTCCAGGAGCATACCAGGCCCTTAGGTCTGGTATGGATTTTAAGGGTACCCCCTACGCCAAAAAACGGTGGGGTCCCCCCAAAATCCATACCAGACCCTTATCCGAGCACGCAGCCTGGCAGGTCAGGAAAGGGGTGGGGACGAGCGAGCGCCCCCCCCCTCCTGAACCGTACCAGGCCGCATGCCTGGGCGTTGGGCGTGGACTTCCCCCTCAGAAGTAGTACAATGACTTGCGAATTTTTGTTCACAACGCAAGTCAGGTGCGAATCAGATGCGTGCCCATAGAAGATAATGGGCCTGAATTCGCACCTGATCCGCACCACACCGCACCAAAGTCGGTTGCGGTTTTTCTGCAATGCGCAGTGCGCAAGCATCGGACATATGTAAACATGCCTCATTGAAAACAATGTATTTTCAAATGTCCTGCGAATTCGCAGTGTTTTCCACCGCTGCAAATTCGCAATAGTGTGAACCCAGGCTGAAAGTTGATATTACAAAAATATATCATTTTATTAGATAAGTACTGTATAGGCTTGAGTATAAGCCGACCCGAATATAAGCGGAGGCACCTAATTTTACGACAAAAAAATGGAGAGAGAAATGCGCAGCTACTGTAAGTGGAAAAGAGGGTCAGCAATGCCCATTTGCAGCCTCACTGTACCCATTTGCAGCCATTGGTCCCCTGAACTTCAAGCTTGGTAGTTAAGGGTTCCTAGATGCCCCCTATCTGCAAAATGACATTGCTGCAGATGGACACAGTTGACCGACTTTGGGGCCCTGTATCTCGGGGCCACTTGGTGCTAGGAACCCCTAGCACCAAGTGGCCCAGAGATACGGGGCCCCAAAGTCGGGTCGGAAAATGTCAAGCACTTTTCTGCAGCAGAGAATGACATTTTCTAAACCAACTTTGGGGCCCCGTATCTCGGGGCCACTTAATGCTAGGAACCCACAAATTGCATATGTTGTAGTGTTGGTTCCACTGGGTTTGTACTACCGAGATACGGGGCTGCAAAATGTAATTTTTTGCTGCAGAAAAGTGCTTGACTCGAGTATAAGCGAGGGGGGCACTTTCAGCACAAAAAAAATGTGCTGAAATACTCGGCTTATACTCGAGTATATACGGTATAAAAATGAAAGACAATTGATATAAAAAAAAGAGCACAATAAAGCTCAGTGGTCACTATACAAAAGAATGGTTGCCTCTACATGTTTCACCACAATCGTGGCTTCTTCTGGAGCTTTTGTAGGACCTTATTACATTACCACTAAAACACAAAGCATAAAAACAATGAAATTATAAGTGATAAAAATACAAAACCAATAATAAAGACCTGATTGTTTTTGTAATTTTATCACTTATAATTTCATTGTTTTTATGCTTTGTGTTTTAGTGGTAATGTAATAAGGTCCTACAAAAGCTCCAGAAGAAGCCACGATTGTGGTGAAACATGTAGAGGCAACCATTCTTTTGTATAGTGACCACTGAGCTTTATTTTGCTCTTTTTTTATCAATTGTCTTTCTTTTTTATACTTATCTAATAAAATTATATATTTTTGTTTTTCATTGATTGCTTGCACCTATAAACTCCAATTTTGTCCCTGATAATATTTTTTTCCACATAATAGGCTCAGTTCACAGTGGGTGTGGCCAAATTGCTCTTGCTGACATTACCCAAACCTGCCCCCAAACAGCCCCCCCGCAGCTCCCGGGCGGCAACAGATGTGTATGACTATATCGGTTACTTGGGGAGCCACAGCCTGGTCTGAATAATGTGTAGACATGTGCAATTCGTTTCGTTTTTTTTCGTTTTCCGTTAAAATTCGTTATATTCGTTCATTCGTTATCGTACGAATGAACAAATGATTCGCTAAAAATTTTAACGAATAACGAATTATCGAATCGAACGAATATGAAAAACAACGAAAATCCAAAATAACCAAATTAGAAACAACGAAACTACGAAAGACGAAAATCCGAAAAACGAAAACAGGAACAACGAAAATCAAAATGAACGAAAAAATTTGTACATTCGTAACTTTTTTTTTTTGTTGAATTTTCCGTGCCCCTTACAATAGCGCTGCTTAACGTGCTTTGAATGGATTGAACGAAAAAATTCGTACATTCGTAACTTTTTTTTTTTCGATTCGTAATTTTCCGTGTCTTTTAAAATGTAATAGTTCTCTACTGTAATACGTAATGTATTACAGTAGAGAACTATTACATTTTAAAAGACACGGAAAATTACGAATCGAAAAAAAAAGTTACGAATGTACGAATTTTTTTTGTTTCTAATTTGGTTATTTTGGATTTTCGTTGTTTTTTTCATATTCGTTCGATTCGATAGTATGTATTGTATACTTGGACAAAAAGATGTTGTCTTCTTATTTTTTCTGTAAATTTGTTCAAAAACCCAATAAAAAAAATTTTTGGGAAAAAAAAAAAAAAAAATGTAATAATAGCATACACATTACATAAAATTATGAATTATGCTCCGATTACGAATCTACGAAAACAATGTTACGAAAGTACGAATGTAACTAAATGTACGAAAATACGAATGCGTTCGAATAAACGAAAATTAAACTAACGGAAAAACGAATCAATGAAAAAAATAACTCTTACGAAAATACGAATCGTTACGAATACGAACATCGACGACTTACAAATCGTTACGAATCAACGGAAACGAACAGAAACTAAACGAAAATAAAAAAAAATTTCTATTGTGCACATGTCTAATAATGTGTCCGGGTTTCAGGTGGACTGAAACCCGGAAACATGATTCAAAACCCGAACTGTCCGGGTGAATCCTGGGCAGGTGGCAACCCTGCTCCCACCGGGAGACAACGTCACTTCCGGTTTACTCGGCTGCCGTTGTGGCGATCTGAATACTTTGAAGTGCAAAAAGAGGGATTTATTGAGAGTTTTACAGATCGAGTTTTCAAGGTGATTTGGGGTCTTTTAGACCCACAATCCCTCCATAAAGAGTACCTGTCACCACCTATTACTGTCACAAGGGATGTTTACATTCCTTGTGACAGCAATAAAAGTGATCAGAATTTTTTTTAAAGTGATAATGTAAAAAATAAAAATAAATAAGAAAAAAGCGCCCCCGTCCCTGCGAGCTCGCGCAGCAAAGAAAACGCATATGCAAGTCGTGCCCGCACAGGTAAACGGTGTTCAGATCACACATGTGAGTTATCGCCGCGATCGTTAGAGCGAGAGCAATAATTCTAGCTAAAGACCTCATCTATAAGACCCCTTTCACACTGGAGGTGTTTTTCAGGCTCTTTAGCGCTAAACGTAACGCCTGTAAAGCACCTGAAAAATGCCTCATCTGCAATCCCAGTGTGACAGTCCAAGTGCTTTCACACTGGAGCATAGCTGCTCTGGCAGGATGGCAAGCAGCTTCTTTGAGGCACCGCTCCTAAAGCGCCCCTGCCCATTGAAATCAATGGGCAGCGACGCCAAAGCGCCTCCGCAGCAGAGCTTTGCGGGTCCTTTTAACCCTTTATTCGGCCGTTAGCGGGGGTTAAGAGTGCCCCGCTAGCGCCCAAAAGACGCCTCTAAAACGACGGTAAAGCGCCACTAGTTTTAGCGGTGCTT
Organism: Lithobates sylvaticus; assembly: GCA_028564925.1. NCBI lineage: Eukaryota > Metazoa > Chordata > Amphibia > Anura > Ranidae > Lithobates > Lithobates sylvaticus. Next base: position 618,245,287 of record CM053027.1, on the reverse strand, counting down.
TTCCGCCGATGCCCCCGTGCTGTCAGTGTCAAGGGCTCTTACTCTAACCTGGTAACAATTAATTTTTTTTTTAAAACAACGCCTACGGAGATTTTCAGGAACCGTAGTTTGTCGCCATTCCACGAGTGTGCGCAATTTCAAAGCGTGCCATGTTGGGTATCTATTTACTCAGCGTAACATCATATTTTTCACATTATACAAAAACATTGGGCTAACTTTACCATAGCTCCCAACTTTCCCTGATTTCAAGGGACTGTCCCTGATTTGGAGCAATGTCCCTCTGTCCCTCATTCCTCCTCATTTGTCCCTCATTTTGGTCTGATCTATATAGATGTATATACAATGCACTTTTTATCTATCAAAAAGTGTTTCCCAGTGCTAAACCTTTCATCTGATTTCTTAAAGTGGGATTCCACCCTAAAGTGGAACTCCCACTTTTTCTGAACCCTCCCCCCCTCCGGTGTCACATTTTGGCACCTTTCAGGGGGGAGGGGGGTGCAGATACCTGTCTAAGACAGGTATCTGCACCCACTTCCGGCATAAACTCCCACGCGCATGCGCAGTAGGGAATCGGGAAGTGAAGCCACTTCCTGATTTCCTCACCGAGAATGGCGCCGGCTACAGCAGAGAGCCGAGCGAGCGATCGATCGGCCTCTGCTGCCGACACCGCTGGACCCTGGAACAGGTAAGTGTGCATTTTTTTAAAAGTCAGCAGCTGCAGTATTTGTAGCTGCTGGCTTTTAAAAAAAAACATTTCAGTACAGTCCCGCTTTAATTGCTACATTTGTAAATTCCAAAACGCCAGTCTAAAGGAATAGTAGTGGTAAAAAAAAGCACTTGTGGTTTTAACCAGTCTTGTTTTTTGTACAATTCAACTTTAAGGGGGCGTGGCAAGGGGGTGTGTCCTATGCCTGCATACTTTTGCTGATAGGTGTCCCCTCATTCCCATCTCAAAAAGTTGGGATCTGTGACTGTTACTTACTGTTTCGTTTTTTTATTTTTTTAATTCATGTGCGGTTGAAAGATCGCTGCTCAAATACTGTGAAACATAACATTTTTCAACAATCACAATTTTATTCTCTAGGGTCTCCGCTAAAATAAATATATATATATATATATATATATATATATATATATATATATATATATATATATATATATATATATATATATATATAGTGTAGATAGATAGATAGGATAGATAGCTAATTTTTTTTTTTTACTAGTAATGCCGGTGATCTGCTTTTTTTTTAGCGGGACTGCGACATTGCGGCGGACAGATATATATATATAGTGCACTACTCTCTTGGGAGCTGCTGGGTAGTTCACTACAGTACTGCTGGTTTGCCCCACTCTTCCACCCCACACAATTCACAACAGACTAGGTCAAACACGATAAACGAACGATAAACTTTTATTCTCTTGGTACAGTCCATAGTGTTAATGGTAGTACAGCAAAGTATGAGCGGCCTCCTCTTCTTAGTTCCCTAAGTAGCTAGGTCCCTTTCCCTTAACGAACTGGCCAATGCCCCTCTGGAAGCCATCTTGGTAAATTGGAATGCTGGAAGTCCCAGGCCTCACCTGCCTTTCTTGCCTCCTGCAATCCTCCCCAGGCCAGTCCAGGAAAGTCCAGGTCAACCCTGGTCTACTCCATCCGCTTTGCAGCTACTTCCCGTTTCTTGTGCAAGGTTCCATCCCAGCCGGGATGCCTGGTTCCTTCTCCCAGGATTTCTTGGTCAGCTTGGGTGCTTGGACCATCCAGCACTGAGGTCTCTGAACCCTCAGGCCTTCCGGTCAGGTTCCTGCTCTCCAGCGCTGGGGTCTCTGAACCCTCAGGCCTTCCGGTCAGGTTCCTGCTCTCCAGCACTGAGGTCTCTGAACCCTCAGGCCTTCCGGTCAGGTTCCTGCTCTCCAGCACTGAGGTCTCTGAACCCTCAGGCCTTCCGGTCAGGTTCCTGCTCTCCAGCACTGAAGTCTCTGAACCCTCAGGCCTTCCGGTCAGGTTCCTGCTCTCCAGCGCTGGGGTCTCTGAACCCCCAGGCCTTCAAGCCCGCTCCCTGAGGTTACATTGTGCTGGTACACTGGACCTAGTTTCTTCCCATCTCTCCCCAGGAAGCATGTGACCTCGGTATTTATGTATGTCCCGCCCCTGCCCAAACAAATTAATGATTGGGCCAGGGCCATATACACTGCCTGCACTTCAGTCCCTGACCCGCCTCCTTTCCAGAACATTTCACTGGAGAAGCAAGGGAGGTCTTCCAGGGTGAAGTACAGGTGGTCACACCCCCCTCTAGTCTACTTCTCCTCCCCAAACCAAATTGACAGCCAGGCCTAAACAAAAAGAAAGTGGCAATTTCACCTAATATCTACCTATTAGCACCCACCTAAAGGACAATCCCTCCACCTCCAGTCTAACTAATCACTCTCACCTTATGGCATGGACCCCTGTGCAAACAGGTGGTCATGCAAGCGGGTATCAAAAGGGTTAACACGGAACAATAAACTTCTCTCACGTCTCCTTAGATCTCAGCAAGGACGCAGGTCATGGGTAGAAAGAAAAGATCGAAGTGCTCACAGTATAAGATTTAATTTTTGTGTTCAAACACAAACTACTCACATAAAGATGATAAAAACACAGCATGTAAAGCCGACAATCGTGTTAGTTCCGTAGGGCAGCAGCGGGTGACGTCATGCGTAGCTCCTCCCCCGTACGTGTTACGTTCAATCAGAACTTCAACGTCACCAGACTCCTCCCCCCTTCCCTTCGTTAGCAGACGGAGGCACTTGGGGAAAAGGGGAGAAGTCCGGTGACGTCGATGACGGTGACGTCACCGGATCTCCGACGGAACTCCCCGAAGACCTGGAAGCCGGCGGAGAGGTGAGTACCGATCAAAAGCATTTTGATTGATCAAAAGAAATTTACGATTAATCGAGGAATTAATCCTTAATTTCCACAGCCCTAATATATATATAATATAATATATATATATATATATATATATATATATATATATATATATATATATATATATATATATATATATATATATATAATGTTTGGGGGTTCTAAGTAATTTTCTAGTAATAGAAACGGATTTCAACTTGTAAGCAACAAATGTTAGAAATAGGCTTAGGAATGAAAGGGTTAAAATGGAAAGTTATTAGTCCAATGAGATTTAAAAATGACAGTCACGTGGTTAAAATAAGGAATTTAATCTTTCCAAATTGAGCCCGATGTCTTCTAGACATGTGCACAACAAAAAAAATCGTTTATTTTCGTTTCGTTTTTTTCGTTTCCGAAAAAAATTCATTTTTTTTAGTTTAGTTTTTTTCATTTCCGTTGATTCGTAACAATTCGTACATTCGTAAGTCGTCGTTGTTCGGATTCGTAACGATTCGTACATTCGTAAGAGTTATTTTTTTCGTTGATTCGTTTTTTCGTTAGTTTAATTTTCGGACGGATTCGTATTTATTCGTACATTCGTAACATTCGGAGCGTAATTCATAATTTTATGTAATGTGTATGCTATTATCACATTTTAATAATTTACGAATCAAAAAAAAAGTAACGAATCGAAAAAAAAAAAGTTACGAATGTACGAATTTTTTTTGTTCAATAGAGACACGGAAAATTACGAATCGAAAAAAAAAAAAAAAAAAAAAAGTTACGAATCGAAAAAAAAAAGTTACAAATCGAAAAAAAAAGTTACGAATGTACAAATTTTTTTGTTCAATCCATTCGAGGCACGTTAAGCAGCACCATTGTAAGAGACACGGAAAATTACCAATTCAACAAAAAAAAAAAAAGTTACGAATTTTTTCGTTCGTTTTCGTTTTTCGGATTTTCTTCATTAGTACATTTGTTGTTTCTAATTAGCTTTTTTCCGGATTTTCGTTGTTTTTCGGATTCGTTTGATTCTAATGGTTTGTTAATCGGATTCGAACGATTCGTTATTCGGATTCGTTTGATTCGAACGATTCGTTCATTCGTACGAAAACGAACGAACGAAAAAAAAAAAAAAAAAAAAAAACGAAAAAAAATGAAACGAATTGCACATGTCTAATGTCTTTCTTTATTTATTAGAAATAGAGAGGAACTTTACTCTGCCAATTGACCTGGGGGGGGGGGGGGCATGGCTCTGCTCCCCTCCTCAGTTATAAGGCAAGGCTCAGATCTTTGCATGTTGGGAACATTTCCTGACATGCTGAGAAATGCCCGGCGCCCCCCAAACATGCATGGCACAGCTTTTATAGTAAAGAGTCGGCGACCCCCCCTTTTTTTTTTTTCATATATTTTAATTGAATCTGTACCAAATAAAGCAGACCCGAGCCCATTATAATCTCCCTCTAATGCATTTCTCTCAGACTCCCGGTTATTGGAATCACTGATGTGCTGTAATGTGGCCTTTGCGGAGGACTTGATGCCGCCAGTAATGATAAATAACCTTGACATTCTCCTTTATCTAAGATTTCTGGACGCGTGAATGGCTGCTAATTTTTTTATTATTTTTAACCCAATGAGAAAAATCCACACATTGTCATGTATTCATTTATTTTTTTTATTTTTTTTAGCAGGTCACCAGTGAGGGCGCAGAGGACAGCAAACCTGGACTGATGGACGCCTTTAAAAATAAACCAGATCCAAAGGAACAGGTCTCCCTGGCCGAGTTTATCAAAGGTATGTCACATCTTCATCGTCCAATCACTGCGCCGCTGATGGCGGAGTAGAATGTAGAAATAAAAGATATTTCTAGGATATTGGTACTTGTGTACTCACATGCAATGATAGAGACAGTGTGTGTAATGCCGCAAAAAAGATTTGCTCCAGGAGGTCCAACACCTGCAGGACCCCCAGAAAGCAATTCATGGCGGGTCCCACAGTCTGAGTCCAAGGTATCCCGCTCTTCCAATGTCAGGCTGTGTGCACTTTCTACAGCGGTACCTGCACTGCGAGTTACAGATCTCTTGCCAGTAGCGACCAGCAAGATGACACCGTGCCCGGGACAATTTGGGAAGGAAGCAGTTTCTGGTGGTAGGTGATCAGCTCAGGTGATGTGCACCATAATAGCACCTCACCTCTGACAGCTCACTCTTCTAGTATGGGCTTAGTGTGTATTATATGAAACTTGGTTCCTTTCAATGGCTGCAAATGTTGTTGCAACAGCACGTAATCTCAGCATTAACTGTGAGACAGGTGACAGGTCCTCTTACATCATTACTGGGGGATACCAGACTCATGGCAGCAGCTCCAGACATAGCGGACACTTCTCCGTCTCCCTATCCCCCCTCATCTCTTCTTCCTCTCTATAACTTCCCTTCCCTTTCTCCCCTATTTCTCCCATTTTCTATCTATCGCTCCCTTCTCCTACCTCTCTCTTTACTTCCTTCTCTTTCTCTCTCTCCTCCTCTCTCTTTCTCCCCACTTCTCTTATCCTCCTCTCTCTCTCCCTCTCTCTATTCTCCTCCTCTCCCCCTTCCCCCCTCTTTTTTCTCTTCCTCTATCCTATCTGTTCTCCCTCTCTCCTTTCTCGCGCCTCTCCCTCTATCCCACCATCTCTCTCCCCCTCTCTCTTCCCCTCTCCTATCCTCTCTTTCCCTCTCTCCTGCCTTCCCTTTCTCTTGCCCTCCCCTCTCATCCTCCCCTCCTTCTCTCTTCCTGCACTCTCTCTCTCCATCCCTCTCTTCCTCATTTCTCTCTCTCTTTCCTTCTTCTTTTCCCTCCCTCTCTCCATCCTCTCTCTCTCTTTCCTCTTTTTCTTCTCCCTTCTTTCTCTCTCCTCTCCTCTCCGTCCTCCTCTCTTCTTACTTTTCTTCTTTTTCTTCTCTTCTCCTCTCTTCTCTCTTTTTTCTTTTCTCTCTTCTCTCTTATCCTCTCTCTTCCTCTTCTCTCTTTCTTTTCTTCTCTCTTTACTCTTTTCTCTCTTTTCTGTCTTCCCACTTCTTCCTCTCTCTCTCACTTCCTTTCTCTCTTCTCTCTCTAGCTCCTCTATCATCTTCTCTTCTGCTTCGAACTACAATCTCTCTCTCTTCTTCTCTCTACTTTTCCCTCTCTCCTCTCTCTTTTCTTTCTTCTTTCTCTTCCTCCTTCTCTCTTTCTCTCTCATTTCTCCTTCTCTTTCTCTCTCTCCTTCCACTCTCTCTTCTCTTCTCGCCTCTTCTTCCTCCTCTCTCTCTCTAATGTCTTTCTCTTCCTACTCTCTCTCTCTCTCTCTTTTTCCTCTCCTCTCTCTCTCTCCTCTTCCCTCCCTCGTTTTTCCCTCCTCCTCTCCTCTCTTCGCTCTTCTTCTCTACATCTCCTCTATTCTCTCTCTCTTCTCTTCTCTTCGTTTGCTCTTCTCTCTTCTTCTTTCCATCTCTTTCTCTCTTTCTCTCTTCTTCTTCTCCTCTCCTTTCTTCTCTTTCTCTCTTCTCTTCCTCTTCTCTTCACTCTCCTCCTCTCTCTTCTTCTCTCCCCCTTCTTCCCCTCGTCTGCTCTCCCTCTCTCTCTCTCCTTCTTCATCTTCTCTCTCTCCTCTTCTCCTCTCCCTCTCTACATACTTCTTCTTCTCTCTTCTCATCTCTCTATCTCTCTCCTTCCTCCTTCTCTCTTGTTCTCCTTCTTTTCTCTTCCTCTCCTTACTCTCTCTTCTTCCTCTCTCTCTCTCTTTGCTCTCCTCTTCTTCTCCTCTTTCTCATTTCTCTCTCTTCCCTCTTTTTCTTCTCTTTCTCCTTCCTCATTCTTCTCTTCTCTCTCATCTCTTCTCGCCTTTCTTCTCTCACTCTCTTCTTCTCACTGTCCTCTCTTCTTTCCTCTTCTCTATCCTTCCTCTTTCCTCCTTTCTCTCCTCTCTCTTCCTCCTTTGCCTTTCGCCTCTTTCTTCTCTCTCTTTTCTCCTCTCTCCTTCTCCTCTCTCTCTCTCTCTCCTCTCTCTCTCCTCACTTCGTCTCTCTCTCTTCTTCTTCACTCTCTTTCCTCATCTTTCTACTCTTTTCTTTCCTCCTCTTCCTCTCTCTCTTTCTCTCTTTTCTCTTCCTCTTCCTCTCTCTCCATCTTTCTCTCTTCTTCTCTCTCTCTTTTCTCTCTTTCTCTTCTCTTCTCGCTCCTCTTCTTCTTTCTCTCCTCTTCTCTCCTTTCCTCTTTCTCTTGCCTTTCTTTCTCTCTTCACTTTCGAATCTTTTCTCTCTCTTCTCTATTCTATTCTCTCTCTGCTCATCTTCTTCCTTCCTCCTCCTTCTCTCCTCTTCTCCTTCTCTCCTTTCTCACTCTTCTCTCTTCCTCTCTTCTCTCTCTCTTGGCTCTTTCTTCTTCCCTTCCCTTCTCTCTTTCTTCCTTTCCTTCTCTCTTTCTCTCGCCCACTCTTCTCTTCCCTCTCTCTCTCATCCTTTCTCCTGCCCCCCTCTCTCTCGTTCCTTCTCTCTTCTTCTCCTCCTCTCATTCTTCTAAGCTCTTCTCACCCTTCTCTTCTCTCTCTTCCCTTTTTCCCTCTCCTCCTCCCTTCTCTCTCTCTTTCCTCTCTCTTCCCCTCTCATCTTCTCCCTCTCTCTTCTTTCTCCCCTTCCTCTTCCTCTCTTCTCTTCTCTCCCATTCTTTCTCTTCCTTCTCTCTCTCTCCTATCTTCTTCTTTCCACACTTCTCTTCTTCTCTCTCTCCCCTATTCTCATCCTCCCCTCTCTCTCTCCCCTTCATCCTCTTCTTCCTCTTCTTCCTTATCCTTGTCTCTCCTCTCTTCTCTCTCTCTCTTTCTGCTCTCTCTCTTCCCTCTCTTCTTCTCTACTCCTCTCTCTCTCTCCATTCTCCCGCTCTCTCTCTCCTTCTTTACATTCTCCTGCCCCGTCTCTTCTTCTCTCCATTCTCCCACCCTCTCTCTCCTTCTCCCTATCTCCCCCTTCTCTCACCCTCCTCTCTCCTTCTTTCCATTCTCCTTCCCTTCATTCTCCTGCCCTCTCTCTCCTTCTCCTGCCCTCTCTCTCCTTCTCCTGCCCTCTCTCTCCTTCTCCTGCCCTCTCTCCCCTTCTCTCCATTCTCATGCCCTCTCTTTCTATCTCTCTATTCTCCTGCCCTCTCTCTTTCTTTTCATTCTCCTGCCCCATCTCTTCTTCTCTCCATTCTCCCACCCTCTCTCTCTTTCTCTCCATTCTCCCACCCTCTCTCTCTTTCTCTCCATTCTCCCACCCTCTCTCTCTTTCTCTCCATTCTCCCGCCCTCTCTCTCTTTCTCTCCATTCTCCTGCCTTCTCTCTCCTAGTTTCCATCCTCCTTCTCTCCATTCTCCTATCTCCCCTTCTCTCACCCTCCTCTCTCCTTCTCTCCATTCTCCCGCCCTCTCTCTCTTTCTTTCCATTCTCCTTCTCTCCATTCTGCTGCCCTCTCTCTCCTTCTTCTGCCCTCTCTCTCCTTCTTCTGCCCTCTCTCTCTATCTCTTCTTCTTCTGCCCTCTCTCTATCTCTCCATTCTCCTGCCCTCTCTCTCCTCTCCATTCTCCAGCCCTCTCTCTTCTCTCCATTAGCCCACCCTCTCTCTCCTTCTCCCTATATCCCCTTCTATCACCCTCCTCTCTTCTTCTCTCCATTCTCCCGCCCCCTCTCTCCTTCTTTCCATTCTCCTTCTCTCCATTCTCTTGCCCTCTCTCTCCTTCTCCTCCCCTCTCTCTCATTCTCTCCATTCTCCCGCCCCCTCTCTCCTTCTTTCCATTCTCCTTCTCTCCATTCTCTTGCCCTCTCTCTCCTTCTCCTCCCCTCTCTCTCATTCTCTCCATTCTCCCGCCCCCTCTCTTTCTTTCTCTCCATTCTCCCGCCCTCGCTCTCCTTCTTTCCTTCTTCATTCTCTCCATTCTCCTGCCCTCTCTCTCCTTCTCCTGCCCTCTCTCTCCTTCTCTCCATTCTCCTGCTCTCTCTCTATCACTCCATTCTCATGCCCCCTCTCTCCTTCCCTCCATTCTCCTGCCCTCGTTTTCCTTCTCTCCATTCTCCTGCCCTCTCTCTCCTTCCCTCCATTCTCCTGCCCTCTCTCTCCTTCTCCTGCCCTCTCTCTCATTCTCTCCATGCTCATGCCCTCTCTCTCCTTCCCTCCATTCTCCTGCCCTCTTTCTCCTCTCCATTCTCCTGCTCTCTCTCTCTTCTCCTCTCTCTCTCTCTCTCTCTCTCTCTCTCTCTCTCTCTCTCTCTCTCTCCTCCTCCTCTCTCTATCTCCCCTTTCACTCACCCTCCTCTATCCTCTCCATTCTCCTGCCCTCTCTCTCTATCTCTCCATTCTCCTGCCCTCTCTCTCCTCTTCATTCTCCGGCCCTCTCTCTCCTCTCCCTCTCCCTTCCCCTACCCTTTCTCTCCTTCTCTCCATTCTCCTGCTCTCTCTCTCCTTCTCTCTCTCTCTCTCTCTCTCTCTCTCTCTCTCCTCCTCCTCTCTCTATCTCCCCTTTCACTCACCCTCCTCTATCCTCTCCATTCTCCTGCCCTCTCTCTCTATCTCTCCATTCTCCTGCCCTCTCTCTCCTCTTCATTCTCCGGCCCTCTCTCTCCTCTCCCTTCCCCTACCCTTTCTCTCCTTCTCTCCATTCTCCTGCCCTCTCTCTCCTTCTCTCCATTCTCCCAACCTCTCTCCTTCTCTCTCTATCTCACCCTCCTCTCTCCTCCTCTCCTGCCCTCTCTTTCCTTCTCTCTTTCTTTCTCCTGCCCTCTCTTTCTCTCCTTTCTCCTCCCTCTCCTCCTTTTCTCTATTTTCTTTCTGTCTCATCCTCCTCTCTCCTCTCCCTGTCTCCCACCCTCTCTCTGTTCTCTGTCCTCACCCCTTTCGCTTTCTCTCCCTTCTTCCTCATCCCCCCCCTCTTTCTGTTTCTGTCCCCCACCCTCTCTCTGTTCCCTCCCTTCTCCCTCTCTTTCTCTCCCCCTTTACCCTCCCCTCTCTGTCTCTCACCTCTTGTACTCTCTTCCCTTTTCTCCCACTATTTTGCCCTCCTCTCATTATTTCTCCCTCCCTCTCTATTGCTCTTTCCACCCCCGGTTTCCCTCTAAGCTTTACTAATAATGACAAAAGGCAAAGCAGATGTGTAGCTGAACACACATGTTACAATACAATCTGTACAATCTTATTTAGATTTACCAACAATGGTGTTGTATGAGGTCCTGCCTGACTGGTTTCTAAATTGATTGAACTGTTTGGGCCTCACATACGTTTGGTAAATCTTATGCCCCATGTACACGGGACGCTGCTAAACGGACGTTCAGGAGCAGTTGGACGCTTTTTTTCAACTGCCCCTGAACTCATTCAATGTTATGCTATGTGACCATGTACACAGTCTGGTTTATTGCCGTTTTTAGGCAGTTGCGTTAAACAGCGTTTCTTCGAAAGCAAAAAAAAAATGTGTTCAGACGCCGAAGATTTCCACGTTTCAGACGCCAAACGCGGCTAAGCGCGGTAACCCACGTTTAGCCGCATTTCGTTTTATAGGCGTTTTTTGTTTTTGGCTATTTTTAGAAACGCTTCTAAATGGAAACGTGGCAAAACACCGCAAAACATGTAATGTAAACGCAGCAAAACTGACATTTTAAACGTGGGTTACTATCTGTCAAGTTAAATCGTTCAGGAGAGGTTGTAAAAACGTCCCGTGTACATGAAGCCTAAAGCTCAATATACATTAACCACCTGAGATCCGCGCTATAGCCGAATGACGGCTACAGCGCGGATCTAAGATGCCAGGACTACGTCTATTAACGTCGTCCCGGACACGAGCTGCCTGCGCGCCCCCTGAAGGGCGCGCGCGGCGCGCTCTGTGATCCGCGAGTCTGTGAGACTCGCTGGATCACAGATCTGAGTAAGGGGTCGATCCCGACCCCTTACCACGTGATCAGCTGTCAGCCAATGACAGCTGATCATGTGATAATAACAGAGCCGGTAATCGGCTTTTTTTCCTCCTCGCGCTGACAGCGCAAGGAGAAAAAAAAAAGCCGATCACCGGCGGCAGTGAGAGGGACATCAGTCCCTCTCACTGCAATATGCCCAGGGACCATGGTGCCCACCTTTGGCTAATAAAAGTGCCGCCTACCAGTGCCCACTAGCTCCACCTGTCAGTGCCCACAGTGCCATCTGTCAGTGCCCACAGTGCCAGTGCTGCACATCAGTGTCACCTACCAGTGCTCATCAGTGTCCCCTACCAGTGCTCATCAGTATCCCCTACCAGTGCTCATCAGTGTCCCCTACCAGTGCCCATCAGTGCCACCTATCAGTGCCATCTATCAGTGCCACCTATCAGTGCCATCCATCGGTGCCACCCATCCGTGCCCATCGGTGCCATCTTTGCTGTCCCCATCAGTACCAACTTATCTGTCCCCACCAGTGCAGCCTATCAGTGCCCACCAGTGCAGCCTATCAGTGCCCACCAGTGCAGCCTATCAGTGCCCACCAGTGCCGCCTCATCAGCGCATATCAATGAAGCAGAAAAATTACCTGTTTGCAAAATTTTATAACAAACTATTAAACATGATTTTATTTTATTTTTTAATTTTCCATCTTTTTTTGTTTGTTTAGCAAAAAATAAAAAACCCAGCTGTGATTAAATACCACCAAAAGAAAGCTCTATTTGTGGGGAAAAAAAATTAAAAATTTAATTTGGGTACAGTGTTGTATGACCGCGCAATTGTCATTCCAAGTGCGTCAGCGCCGAAAGCTGAAAATTGGTCTGGTCACGAGGGGGGTTTAAGTGGCCAGTAATCAGGTGGTTAAACAATCTGATTGTTTAATCTTCTTTAGACCTACTGCTAAGTATGTGGTGAAAGGATATTAATTTTTGATACAAATTGATTGTTCAGGTTTATTCTTGTATTACATAGTTTCGGTAAATCAAAAGGAGATTGTATAATCAGATTGTAACCAACTATAGGAAATAAAATACTTTTGGATGGACTGTGATGAAGCCTCCCATGGGTCACAATCACATTAAACATGAAATATTTAGCATGTGTTTCCCCTTCCATTGATCACATAAGGTTTCCCGGAGGAGGAGGAAGCGTCTCCCTGTCCTTGTAACGTTCCTCCTCACCACCGGACTATTTCTGATCTGCACAATCTGCGGTTGGCGGTTTCCCTGGGGAAGCGGCCCACTTCCATTGTCACAGTGGAGGAACTTCAGGTGTCCTCTGTGCGGTCCACAGATGGTGTCGGGATCCCTCAGGACTGAGGTGTGAGGACTTGTCTCGTCCTCATGGGAATCGTTTAATTAACACGTCTGCCTTTAGCTCCGGCTGTTTGCAATTGCTGATATTCTGTACATTATACTGGAAATACATTGGAGTGTCATTGTCCTGTCCCGGGAGTCCTCCCTCTGACGTCATTAGCAGCCAAGGCTTGAAGGCTTAAATTGGACTTGTGCCGGGCAAAATAAAAGATTCAGTTCAAGCAGAACTTAAAAAAAAAATGAATAGCCCAATAAAAGATAAATTAAAAAATAAATTTTTGCTGCAATACCTTTTAATCTGAAGCTGTGACCCGCAGTACTTCTTCTCTGCCACAAGATGTCCTCCGATCATGTGTAGGCTCCATCGGACATTTTCCATTTCTAAGCCATAATGTAAATGTTTAATACGGTGTATTATCTGATAAAGAAACATGATTATTTAATGCTTTAACACCGGACCAATTCTGACACTTCTCACATATATGTAAAAGTAAAAAAAAAATACTTAGACTCTCCAATACATTATATATTTTTAAGCAGAGGCTCTAGAAAATAAAATGGTGGGTGTTGCCATTTTTAATGTCACACGGTATTTGCGATGTGGCTTTTCAAACGCAATTTTTTTGAAAAAAAAAATACTTTAGTGAACTGTAACTACCTTAGACCCGCGCTATAGCCAAATGACGGCTACAGCGCGGATCTATTGTGCCGGGACTACATCTATTGACGTCATCCCGGACACGAGCTGCCTGCGCGCCCCCTGAAGGGCGCGCACGGCGCGCTCTGTGATCAGCGAGTCTGTGAGACTCGCTGATCACAGATCCGAATAAGGGGTCGATCCCGATCAGCCAATGACAGCTGATCATGTGATAACAGAGCCGGTAATCGAAAAAAAGAAAAAGCCGATCACCGGCGGCAGTGAGAGGGACATCAGTCCCTCTCACTGCAATGTGCCCAATCAATTGTGCCCACCTTTGCCCCATTAAAGTGCCGCCTACCAGTGCCCACACTGCCATCGCTCAGTGCCCACAGTGCCATCTCTCAGTGCCCACAGTGCCAGTGCTGCACATCAGTGTCACCTGCCAGTGCTCATCTGTGTCACCTACCAGTGCTCATCTGTGTCACCTACCAGTGCCCATCAGTGCCACCCATCAGTGCCACCCATCAGTGCCCATCAGTGTCCTCCATCAGTGCCCATCGGTGCCACCCATCTGTGCTACCCATCCGTGCCACCCATCCGTGCCACCCATCCGTGCCACCCATCCGTGCCACCTATCCGTGCGACCCATCCGTGCCCATCAGTGCCATCTTTGCTGTCCCCATCAGTACCGACTTATCTGTCCCCACCAGTGCAGCCTATCAGTGCCCACCAGTGCAGCCTATCAGTGCCCACCTGTGCCGCCTCATCAGCGCATATCAATGAAGCAGAAAAATTACCTGTTTGCAAAATTTTATAACAAACTATTAAACATGATTTTTTTTTTTTTCCATCTTTTTTTGTTTGTTTAGCAAAAAATAAAAACCCCAGCTGTGATTAAATACCACCAAAAGAAAGCTCTATTTGTGGGAAAAAATGATAAAAATTTCATTTGGGTACAGTGTTGTATGACCGCGCAATTGTCATTCAAAGTGCGTCAGCGCCGAAAGCTGAAAATTGGTCTGGGCAGGAGGGGGGTTTAAGTGCAAAGTTATCAGGTGGTTAATGCAGAAATTTTTTTTAATACCCAATTGTTTGGTAAAATATAATGCCGAGTAAATAGATGTCTAATATGTCACACTTTAAAATTGCACATGCTCGAGGAACGCCATCAAAGTCTCCATAGGCGACGTTTATAAGCTTTTACAGGTTACTAGTTCAGAGTTAAACAGGAGGTCTGGTGCTAGAATTATTGCTATTGCTATAACATTTGTGGTGACAACTCACACGATTGGTGCGAACACCATGTTTATATGTGTGCGCGACCTGCGTATGCGTATGCGATTGTCTTACATTTTTTAAATTTTATTTAAAAATTAAACATTTTTTACACTGTCCCTTTTTCATTTATTTTTTATTTTAATCAATTTTATTGCTATCACAAGGGATGAACAACATCGCTTGTGATAGCATGGACAGTGACAGGTACACTTTACTGAGCTATAGCGGGTCTATTAGACCCCAAATCTCACCTCTGCCATTAAAAACCGAGATCGGTTTGATCAGACGCTTTTACGGGCCAGAACCGGGCCTGTTTACATTAGATCGAAACCAAAAGTGACAAAATACTCATCGCTTCTGGTTTCTTAGGCTGGATTCACATCTCTGGCATTTTTAGTGCTTTTTGCATTTTGCAGATTTGCACTACAGTCCATTTACCATGGTTTCCTATGGAACACGTTCTGTAGTGCAAATCTGCAAAATGCAAAAAGCACAAAAAATGCCATAGGTATGAATGCAGCCTTATGCCGCGTACACACGGTCGGAATTCTCGTCGGAAAAAGCTCTGATGGTTTTCCCGTCGGAATTTCGACGGAATTTCGCTCAAACTGTCTTGCCTACACACGGTCACACCAAATTCCGACAATCAGTAACACAGCGGCATAAAAGACGTTCGACTGCACTATAAAAGGGAAGTTTAATGCTTCCGAGCATGCGTCGAATTGTTTCTGAGCATGTGTCGGAATTTTGCGTGTCGGAATTGCATACACGCGATCGGAAAATCCGATAGAAAGGTTTTCCGTCGGAAAAATTAAGAACAGGTTCTCAATCCAAAGTCCGTCGGAAATTCTGACAGAAAAAGACCGATGGGCGTACACACGGTCGGAAAATCCGATGAAAAGCTCCCATCGGACTGTTTCCATCGGAAATTCCGACCGTGTGTACGCGGCATTAGGCTCGATTCACACTAACGAGTTTTTTGATGCATTTTGCATTTTGCAGAAATGCAGGGAAATTTTTTAACATGGGTTCCTATGGAACATGTTCACATCAATGCACTTTTGTGCCTCTGCGTTTTTGGAAAGGGTTGGGGACTTTTTTTCATGCAAAATGCAGCGTTTTACATGTAATAGAAGCCAAAGTACTACGTTTTTACAGCGTTTTTAACTGTGATTTTGCCGCAATTTTGCCGCGATTTGCGTTTTTTTTTTTTTTTTTTTTACACTGTATATAGCTGGTTGCTAAGCAACCACAGTGTTAAAAAAAAAATGTAAAAAAATTAAAAAACACAAAAACGTGGCAAAATCACGGTAAAAACGCATGTCCAAAAACGCGGCAAGCACCACAAAAAGCACTGCAAAAACGCTCAAAAGCAAAATGCATAGATGTGAATCGAGCCTTAGGCTGGATTCACACCTAGGGCATTTTTAGTGCTTTTTGCATTTTGCAGATTTGCACTACAGAACGTGTTCCATAGGAAACCATGTTAAATGGACTGTAGTGCAAATCTTCAAAATGCAAGAAGCGTTCAAAATGCAATAGGTGTGAATCCAGCCTTAGACCATACAGAGGATAAGGAAAGTTCCGGTGCTCGGCCATCTCTATGGTCAATCTCGGGCTCCCTGGTGGGACAGAAGAGCACAGGAAAGATGTCCTCTTCTGCCGCATGTAAAAGCAATCCATCTTCAGCTTTTACATGTTTCAGCATTGCCAGCTGGCAAAAACAATACTGGCATCATGGCTGCAGCCTTCCTTTTGGAAAAAGGGGTTAAAAATTATTAAATGACAATAATAGGTTATATGCTTATGTTAGGTTCTTTATATAACAGATTCACATGCTAGATCCTGTTGTGCAATGTTAATATATATTTAGTCTCCATGCTCTGCAGCAGAGCATTTCAGAGTTTGGGACATGGTCAAGTTGATAAGGTGTTCCAAAATAACAGAAATGAATGTCTCTTGTAATTGTTATTTTGTGTTACTTGTGCAAATTCTTAAGTGAATGTGCTAAAAACATTTAACATTTGAGAGGTTGTATGTGGATTTCTGTGGAGACTTGAGGTCTTGGTACTATGATATCCCAGACCTCCATGTGTCTTCTTTCTCTCTGCTTTCTGATCTTTACTTTCACTTTGTACGTAATTCTTCTAAATAAACCTCCAAAGCCGCTCACCATATGCAGAGGTTGTTGATTTCTTTATTACACATGTAACACAACTCTCCCATTCTCCATCTTTTTTTTTGCAGTCTTCCCCAAAGTTTTGTTCAGGACCTTGAAGAACCCGATTTACTTATTGGTGGTCATGGCTCAAGCGAACCTCTCGGCCATGGTGTGCGGACTGGCAACCTTCATGGCCAAGTTCCTGGAGAGACAGTTCACCATCACGGCATCCTTCGCCAACCTGATGATTGGTGAGTTCCAAAGCTGTAGATGATGCAAATTAAGGACTCTGGACGGCCGCACTCCATGAAAAAATCAGAAGCCTTACAGAGCTGTAGAGGTTGGGAGAATGGAGGGAGAGAGAAGGAGAGAGGGAGAGAGGGAGAGAGGGAGAGAGAGGGAGAGGGAGAGGGAGAGGGAGAGGGAGAGAGAGAGAGAGAGAGAGAGAGAGAGAGAGAGAGAGAGAGAGAGAGAGACCTGCTCCATCTGAAATTGTTGACAGTGTCATCACTCTAATCCTCCTTTATGGCAGTGAAGCATGGAGCCCTGTCACCTACCAGAGAGACCATGCTAAATGGCACTCTAACTCAACAGAAAATATTCCCTTTGGAATTCTGCAAGCACCTCCTCCAAGTCCATTGGTGATCTTCCAACAGTGCTTGCCAAGCTGAGCTGGGCAAATTTCCCTTACTGCATGCAGTACAGAGAAGGGCGATATCATACTAGGACTGTGACAGACCTAGCCGGGACACAGGCTTTTTGAGAGGACTAAATGCGAGCCTCCTGCCAACCGATTATGGCCCTGGATTTTAAGGGGCACAGAGTGAAGGAGAACCCCAACCCCAGTCAGATTCAATGCTGTATATATGTGTATATATAATGTGTGTGGTCTCATGCTGTTGGGACATACACTCTCAGATGCTAGTGTCATGAACTCAAGATGTTAATTGAGAGAGCTGATCACATTGTCCTCTGTACAATGTAGGAGACGGTCCGTCTGTTACTGGTGGTCTCCTGCTATTGTGATGAAATGTCTTGTGGTGGTAATTATGATAATTTATAATCAACTGTGTTTAGCTTGGTGACAAGTCTGACCTGTAGTGAAATCCTGATGAGTCACATCGGCTGCTTAAAGGGATTAGTTAATTAGTTTATGTTAAGTTGTTACAGGTGTATTGTTAGAGTAATATGAGCAGGAGGGGGGATCTCCTCTTCTACTCTATATAAATGTCAGTTTGGTTTTGTAATAAAACAGTCCATGCTAGCACTAAGCAAGTGTCATCTCGTTTGGTGCTTGGGAGCGGTTGGAATATCTGATGTCTATATCCAGACTGGGAGGAAGTGATATATGACGAACGCACTCAAGAGGAGTGTAGGGACGTTCCGTCACATTGTTGGCAAGCAGTGGGATTGTGCTTCCTGCAGTCTGGGACATCCAAACATCCACCGGGATCCAAGATCAGGATAGCAGACTTCGGTCACCCCAGCGGAGATATGGACCTGACATCAGAGTTCCCGGGGCTGCTAAGGACCATCTATCAAACAGCAGCGCCAACCCATACCACCGTAAAGCCTAACTGACCAACAAGGACCAATTCAAGTCGTGCAGCATTTAACAACTCTCGAGCCCCTTGTCCATCCAAAAGTCCCATCAATGCGGCCTGACAAAATCTCAAATAAATACATAGTGAACGATTCCAAAGATTATTATGTTTGAGAACGGAGGCATAAAATAAACTCCCAGAAACAAACTACTTATCAGTTACTGCAGAAAGCCTACAAACTGGCCCCATACCTGGAGATGCTACAACAAGACCCAAAAGACAGACAGACCCACAGCCTGTAAGTCAAAAGAGAGTAGACTGTGCCAGTGGTATGACCAAGGGGCCCCCGGAGGATGAGGTCTCCTACTTCCTGCTATGGGGTTTTAAGTACTCAGCAGTGAGGGGCACTTCTTTTTCAGAGACTCGTCCCAGACATTACGTCTATAGAAGAGAAAAGGAAACTTCACATTCTTTTGGGAGATATGGAGTCAAGGGTAAAATAGCTGCACATTATATGACAATGTGTCACAGATTGCATGGACATGATGAGAAACTGAGGACTTCTAAATCCCCTGCCAGGGCGCAACCCCTATCCTTCTTTATATTATACCATACCCCTGATAATCCCCCTGGACTGCTATTCCCTTATATTATTATTTTACTCTGATAATGTCTTAAATATCCCCCCCAATCTAACACCTCAATTGCTTTGACAACTAAAACCGCGTACACACTAAGGGACTATCCCGTGGACAATCCACCCGTGTGTGGGCGCCGGCGGACTTTTTGTGCCAAAAGTCCGGTGGACTAGGTTTTAAGTTTTTTGTTTTAAAATTATCCGCTGGGCGTGTGTGGGCAAGTCCCCCCTCGGAAAGTCTGGCGGTTTGTCCGCTGGACTAGGTCCGGCGGACAAAGTCTGAACGTGTGTACGCGGCATTAAAAGTATTTGGTCCTGCCAATAAAACGTATTTGAATTGAATTGGGAGAGAGAAGTGCTCTCTGGATTCTGGCTTCCAGGGGTTCCATAGATATGGCATCTCCTTGGTTGCTTCCTTTGCTCTTTAAAAGTAATAATCCGCTGCTATAGAATTGGGTATTGATTCCCCACCATTGGGGAGAAGCTCATGATAGGAAATGGGCAATATAAGCATATAAGGGCCCAGATTAGGTGCCGTAGACCAGTAGTTTCCAATCCTTGGCTCTTTGCTTGCTTTTATCTGGCCCCTGAGGCACTATTTCGTCCACTGGCACCACAAATGGGGTATAGTTCCTCCCACTTGTACCAACAATGGGGTAATGACACCAATGATGGGGCAGAATTCCTCCCAACGACACCAACGATGGGGCCAATGACACCAATTATGGGACAGAATTGCTCCCAATGACTCCAATGTGATGGCACAACACCTTCCACTGACACTAACAATGGGGCACTCTTCATCCCACTGACACCAAAAATAGGGCATTATTTACTCCCACTAATGCCAGAACATTATCCACTCCCACTGGCCACAATCTGCCCCCCCCCCCCCCCTAAAATCTGAAGGAAAGTAAACTAGCTTTTTTTTAGAAAGTTTGGAGACCCCTGCCGTAGATGAAGGGCCATGGCCAGAGCTTCCTTTCTGGCTGTGTTCTCATTATTTTCGGCCAACTGAAACATGCCACCATGTCCTGAAACATGCCGCCATGTTTCCTACAATCTAATGCCCCATACACACGGTCGGATTTTCCGACGGAAAATGTCCTATCGGACCATGTTGTCGGAAATTCCGACGGAAAAAGTTTGAGATCCTGCTTTCAAATTTTCCGACAACAAAGTCCTATCGGACTTTTTCCGATCGTGTGTAGCGAATTCCGACAGACAAAGTGCCACGCATGCTCAGATCACATTACAAGACCAAAGCTATTGGCTACTAGCCTCTACGTAGTCCCGTCGTACGCAACGACCGTCACCACGTTCAGAATGATCGGATTTTCCGACAACTTTGTCCGACCGTGTGTATGCAACACCAGTGTCGGACTAAATCCGTTGGAAAAAATCAGACGGATTTTGTGGTCGGAATTTCCGACCGTGTGTACGGGGCATAAGAATTTCCCAATCCTGCCTATGAAACATACAGAGGTCTGAAAATTTGTGCCCAACCCCCACACATCCCGCAGGTTGTTAGTTGTTCTTCTCTTACTCTCCACAGGTTCGGTGAACATCCCCGGAGCCATGGCCGGTATAGTTCTGGGTGGAGTGATCATGAAGAGGTTCCAGTTATCGTCTAGGCAGTGTGGAGCCATGTGCGTTATCGGCATGGTGTGCTGCATCCTCTTCGCTATCCCACTACTCTTCCTCGGGTGTTCCACCCAGCAGTTCGCCAGTCCGAACGCCAACCCGAACCTCAGGTAACCAGTCAGAAAGAAGCTTTTCCCTTCAACATCTCCATCTGCTTTGTCAGAAAGAAGGTTAAAGTGTAACAATTGCCAAAACTGTTTTGGTTTTAGAAAGAGTAGGGAAAGGTTAATACCCCTGTTGTTGTTTTTTTGCTTTTTTTATTCCACTTTGCAAGATTGTGGCCATGAGTTCATTTTTAACCATTTAGATTGCCATTAGACATGTGCACAACAAAAAAATTTGTTTAATTTTGTTTCGTTTTTTTTCGTTTCCGTTGATTCGTAACGATTCGTAAATTCGTAAGTCGCCTGTGTTTGTATTCGTAATGATTCGTATTTTCCTAAGAGTTATTTTTTCGTTGATTCGTTTTCCGTTAGTTTAATTTTCGTTTATTCAAAATTCGGACGCATTCGTATTTATTCGTACTTTCGTAACATTCGTAGATTCGTAATCAGAGCATAATTCATAATTTTATGTAATGTGTATGCTATTATTACATGTTAAGAGACACGGAAAATTACGAATCGAAAAAAAAAGTCACGAATGTACGAATTTTTTCGTTCAATCCATTCGAAGCACGTTAAGCAGCACCATTGTAAGAGACGCGGAAAATTACGAATCGAAAAAAAAAAAGTTACGAATTTACAAATTTTTTCGTTCGAACCATTCGAAGAACGTTAAGCAGCGCCATTGTAAAAAACACGGAAAATTACGAATCGAAAAAAAAAAAAAAAAAGTTACGAATGTACGAATTTTTATGTTCAATCCATTCGAAGCACGTTAAGCAGCGTTCGTATTTTCTTAGATTTAGTTACATTCGTACTTTCGTAAGATCGATTTATTCGTACTTTCGTAACATTGTTTTTGTAGATTCGTAATCGGAGCATAATTCATAATTTTATGTAATGTGTATGCTATTATTACATTTTAAGAGACACGGAAAATTACGAATCGAAAAAAAAAGTTACGAATGTACAAATTTTTTCGTTCAATCCATTCGAAGCACGTTAAAGTGGTTGTATACCCTAAATTTCAACTTGCACCTACAGGTAAGCCTAGATTAAGGCTTACCTGTAGGTACAAGAAATATCTCCTAAACCTGCACAGTTTAGGAGATATTTGGAAAGAACGATTTACAACGTTGTCTACGGCGCATGCGCGCCGTAGACAACGGTGCATAGAACGGGTTAATCCCCATTCACATCTGCGGCGCTGTGATTGGCCGGAGCGCCGATACCCAGAAGAGCGATGGCTGCGGCTGGAGGGGGAGAAGAAGACGGCGTCGGGGGCCCCGATCTAAGGTAAGTGATGCATAATGAGCTAGTATGCTAGTCATACTAGCTCATTATGACTTTCTCTTGCAGGTAGTTTTAAAAAAAAAAAGTTTACCTGGGTATACAACCACTTTAAGCAGCATCATTGTAAGGGTAACGGAAAATTACGAATCGCAAAAAAAAAAAAAAGTTACGAATGTACGAATTTTTTCGTTCAATCCATTCGAGGCACGTGAAGCAGCGCCATTGTAAGAGACACGGAAAATTACAAAAAAAAAAAAAGTTACGAATGTACGAATTTTTTCATTCAATCCATTCGAGGCATGTTAAGCAGCGCCATTGTAAGGGACACGGAAAATTACCAATTCAACAAAAATAAAAAGTTACGAATGTACAAATTTTTTTGTTCATTTTGATTTTCGTTGTTCCTGTTTTCGTTTTTCGGATTTTCTTCTTTCGTAGATTCGTTGTTTCTAATTAGTTTTTTTCGGATTTTCGTTGTTTTTGGATTCGTTCGATTCGAACGATTCGTTATTCGTTAAAATTTTTAGCGAATCGTTCATTCATTCGTACGATAACGAATGAATGAAAAAAATCGAAAAACGTAAAAAAAAACGAAACGAATTGCACATGTCTAATTGCCATGACTTATAGGATACGTCTTTTGCATCCTAAAGGATAATATACCCAAAGGCAGGCAGTGAATGTATACAAAAAACTACAAAAGATGGCAGACAAGACAAACATTCAATGAAAATAAAAGGAATACAATTTACAGGAAGTGGAGTATCCCACCTGCCCCTAGGGGGTGGGGCATTGGGGCTCAAACTCCACTCAGCAATTGGACCCCATACAATGGAGATAGGGGTAGGGACGTCAAACAAAGACACCGCATCCCAATTAAATTTCTGGAAACTAGAAAAGGACTTGGGGTTCACCAACCCCCGGGACTTTTAAGGTGTCTGAAAACAAAATAATTTTTTGTTTTTATGAAAGGTAGTGATCAACATGGGTAGGAGAAAATGTCCATAAAAATAATTTTATTAATAATGTACAACTACATACAAAACATTAATGTTTAAAATATGTTTACGCAACATACAGAAACACAGAACAACATGATCAATGCTTAGACAATGAATCTGTTTAAATTTAACAGTTTGTTCTTTAAATCACCCAACATGTTTCGCTCTTGTCGAGCTTCATCAGGAGTTTTTTTGAAGTAAAGAATAACGATAAACTGAAAGTAAACAAAAGATCATGAATAATCCATAACAATAATATAGTGCATACAAAACAAATGCAATAACATATGACATATGTAAATTAAACCCAAATACAAATATAGACAAAGCAGTCTATCAAAACTAGACATGTGCAATTCGTTTCGTTTTTTTTCGTTTTTCGTTTTTTTCGTTCGTTTGTTTTCGTATGAATGAACGAATCGTTCGAATCGTACGAATCCGATTAACGAATCGTTCGAATCGAACGAATCCGAAAAGCAACGAAAATCCGACAAACCAAACAACGAAAATCTGAAAAACGAAAAAAGGAACAACGAAATTGAACGAAAAAATTCGTACATTCATAACTTTTTTTTTTGTTGAATTGGTAATTTTCCGTTTCCCTTACAATGGTGCTGCTTAACGTGCCTCGAATGGATTGAACAAAAAAATTCGTACATTCTGAACTTTTTTTTTTCGATTCGTAACTTTTTTTTTTCGATTCGTAACTTTTTTTTTTTTTCGATTCGTAATGAATGGATTGAACAAAAAAATTCGTACATTCGTAACTTTTTTTTTTTTTTTTTTTTTTCGATTCGTAACTTTTTTTTTTCGATTCGTAAATTATTAAAATGTAATAATAGCATACACATTACATCCAATTATGAATTATGCTCCGATTACGAATCTGCGAATGTTACGAATGTACGAATAACTACGAATGCGTCCGAATTTCGAATAAACGAATGAACGAAAATTAAACTAACGAAAAAACGAATAAACAAAAAATAACGACCAACGACGAACAACGACGACTTACGAATGTACGAATCATTACGAATCACCGGAAACGAAAAAAACAAAATGAAAAAAAACTTATTTTTTTTCGGAAACGAAAAAAACAAAATGAAGATAAACAAATTTTTTTGTTGTGCACATGTCTAATCAAAACCCTTTTTTTTTTTGTCAATGAGAACCATGCAGAATAAATAAATGGTGACTCCATAGATGTGAACAATAATTGGATCTCATATCTCCACTACATACTGTATGAGATAAAAGTTTGAGTTTGCCTGCTGCACCAGCCGCCAATGCCGTTAGGCCTGCTTTGCTAATAGAAAGGGGGACTGCTATAGGTGAAGAACACAGAAGCCAGCCACAGTACCTGACCACCTGCCCTAGATGTAGACATGACATTAGACATGTGCAATTCGTTTGTTTTTTTTTCGTTATATTCTTTCATTCGTTATCGTACAAATGAACGAACGATTCGCTAAAAATTTTAACGAATAACGAATCGTTCGAATCGAACGAATCCGAAAAACAACGAAAATCCGAAAAAAAAAAAATTAGAAACAACGAATCTACGAAAGAAGAAAATCCGAAAAACGAAAACAGGAACAACGAAAATCAAAATGAACGAAAAAAAATTTGTACATTCGTAACTTTTTTTTTTTTTGTTGAATTGGTAATTTTCCGTGTCCCTTACAATGGCGCTGCTTAACGTGCCTCGAATAGATTTAATGAAAAAATTTGTACATTCGTAACTTTTTTTTTTTTCGATTCGTAATTTTCCGTGTCTCTTACAATGGCGCTGCTTAACGTGCCTCGAATGGATTGAACGAAAAAATTCGTACATTCGTAACTTTTTTTTTTTTTTCGATTCGTAATTTTCCGTGTCTCTTACAATGGCGCTGCTTAACGTGCTTCGAATGGATTGAACGAAAAAAATTCGTACATTCGTAACTTTTTTTTTTCGATTCGTAATTTTCCGTGTCTCTTAAAATGTAATAAATTATGAATTATGCTCCGATTACGAATCTACGAATGTTACGAATGTTACGAAAGTACGAATAAATACGAATGCGTCCGAATTTCGAATTAACGAATAAACGAAAATTAAACTAACGGAAAAACGAATCAACGAAAAAATAACTCTTACGAAAATACGAATCATTACGAATACGAACACCGACGACTTACGAATTTACGAATCGTTACGAATCAACGGAAACGAAAGAAACAAAACGAAAATAAACACATTTTTCTGTTGTGCACATGTCTACATGACATTATCACAAGCTTTTAAATTTATTTTTTTTTTTCTTTGAAGATTGACCCTACAACAGGCTCATTTATTTGCAGAAAAGCTTTTCAAACTGACACGCCAAGTGCGGGAATTTTCTCTGAGCGTGACACAGTCTGGGAACACGCCTCAAGCAGTAACAGAGGAGCCAGAGCTCAAAAGTTAACCCACCCAACAGTTTTTCTGGTGACCCCCCAAATGTTTTCCAACTTTAAAAACAGTTGTATGCTATACTTTAATTGTACACAATTGTGTTGCTAACTGTGATTGGTCACAGTGATCACATGGTACAGACAGGGCCAATCACAGCCCATCTTCACCATGTGGTTAGCTGTGGCCAATCAAAGCTAATCACAACAATACACATTGAATGAATCAATGTCATTCAGTAAACATGCTTGCTTATTGCAGTGGTATATCACTGATCATAATGTGTAAAAAAAAATAAAAAATAAAAAATCCTGATCACTTCTACTATGGTAACATTGTAGTGATGTGGTCACAGTGTGTTAAAATAAAATAAAAAAATCAGAAAAAAATGTTAATTAAAATTAAAAAAAATAGGAAAAAAAAAAAATATATATATATATATATATTTTTTGACATACTGCCACTAGTCAGTATCCCTGATCACCACCACACCAGTTATATGATGACACTGTACTGCACTGGTGACTATATATATATATATATATATATATATATATATATATATATATATATATATATATATATATATATAAAATGATTTCTTAAATTTTTCCAAAAATAGTGTCAGAAAATTACAAAAAAACTCATCTTGGCTCTTACTAAATACCTTGGGACTGTCTACTTTACAAAAAGGGATTATTTGGAGGATAGTTGTACTGTCCTGGTGTTTATGGGTTTCAAGAAATGAGTCAGTACATCAGGATTCATTCATTCTCATATATATATATATATATATATATATACACACATATATACTGTATATACCATTGTTTCTGGCCTCTAAAAAGTTTCTACAGACTAAATAACATACAATACACTGATTTGGATTATTTTCACCAAAGAAATGTAGCAGAATTAATTTTGGCCTAAATCTATGAAGAAAGATTATTTATTTTCAAAATTGTATAACAGAAACTATGAAAAACTATTTTTTTCCAAATTTTCGGTCTATTTTTTGTTTATTTAGGAAAATTTTTTTTTACCAACAAATACCAACACAAAAAAAAAAACAGTGGTGATTAAATACCAACAAAAGAAAGGTCTATTTGTGTGAAAAAAAAATATGTCATATGGGTACAGCAGGGGAGGCCAACCAGTGGCCCTCTGTTGTGGCCCACGACCTCCTGCTCTGGAATGGTGGGTTAGCAAGCCCAGATCGCAGGTTGCCGACGCATCATACCACAGCATCAGTGTTGTGAATGAAGCTGGCCCGCAGGATAGACACAGGTGCACTACACTGCACCCGTGGTGTGGGTAAATCGCAGCACATCAGATCGGCCCTACCCAATCGGACCCTCGATTCACCTCTACAGAGCGGCAGATGTAAACAGACTTTTGTCCGTTTTATTCCCGCCTGCCTCCAATCCGATCCTCTAAAATCTGGGTGGATCGGATCGGAGGGCCTATAGAGTAGCCGTGACCTGTCATCCACCGCTCCGCTCATTGTGGCCCGCGACTGGTTACCAAGTTGCTTAACCGCTTCCCGACCGCCTCACTCAGATACACTGCGGCAGAATGGCACGGGCAGGCAAAATCACGTACCTGTACGTGGCCTTTTAATTGCCTGCCCGTGGGTCGCGCGCGCCGCCAGCCGGTCGGGAGCTCCGTGACCCCGGCCGCGGGACCAGCGGACCCGATCGCCGCTGGTGTCCCGTGATCGGGTCACAGAGCTGAAGAACGGGGAGAGGTCTGTGTAAACAAACCTCTCCCCGCGCTTCCTACTCTGCCTGTCATTGATCGGCTGTTCCCGGTCATCGGGAAAGCCGATCAATGACGTCAGACGTCAGCCCCGCCCCCTAATGTGTAAAAACACACACACGTCACAGCTCATAACCCCTCCCCTCCCCCTAGTGGTTAACTCTTTCACTACCACTGTCATTTATACCGGAATCAGTGCATTTAAATAGCATTGATTGCTGTATAAATGACAATGGTCCCAAAAATGTGTCAAAAATGTCCGATGTGTCCGCCATAATGTCGCAGTCACAATAAAAATCGCTGATCGCCGCCATTACTAGTAAAAAAAAAATTATTAATAAAAATGCTATAAAACTATCCCCTATTTTGTAAACGCTATAACTTTTGCGCAAACCAATCATTAATCGCTAATTGCGATTTTTTTTTACCAAAAATATGTAGAAGAATACGTATCGGCCTAAACTGAGGAAAAATGTTTTTTTATCTATTTTTTGGGGATATTTATTATAGCAAAAAGCAAAAAATATTGCATTGTTTTCAAAATTGTCGCTTTATTTTTGTTTATAGCGCAAAAAAATGAAAACCGCAGGGGTGATCAAATACCACCAAAAGAAAGCTCTATTTGTGGGGAAAAAAGGACGCATATTTTGTTTGGGAGCCACGTCGCACGACCGCGCAATTGTCAGTTAAAGCGACGCAGTGCCGAATCGCAAAAAGGGGCCTGGTCATTTAGCTGCAAATTGGTCCGGGGCTGAAGTGGTTAAGTGGCCCTCGCTCTTAAAAAGGTTGGGCACCCCCAGTGCAGTATGACCGCACAATTGGCATTCAAAGTGTGACAGCGCTGAAGGCTGAAAATTGGCCTGGGCAGGAAGGGGGTGAAGGTGTCCGGTATTGAAGTGGCTAAGCTTAGACCACGCTCTTCTGGCTCTGAGCTCCGCAAGTTTTGGGTAGACATAAAAAGTATTTATACAAACCTGACAGGAAGCTTGGCCTCTTACTGATTGAAGTATGAATTTCTTATTTTTTATTTTTATTTTGGGTGGAGCTCGCCTTTTAGATGCTTGGGTAGAGACAGTTGATTGACTCTCAGATATTTCACAAGTTCCCCCTTATCTTGCAGCGGTGGATTGTGGCACAATGTAAGTGAATGCAGCAGCCATTGTGGATGTTCTGCCACAGCTTTCAACCCCATCTGCGGCTCTGACGGCATTGAGTACATCTCGCCCTGCTACGCCGGCTGTGAAGTCGTCAATTTCGATTATGAGGCAAATAAAGTTATGGTGAGCATAAAATGTGTTTACGTTGGATTGTATGATGGCTTCGTATCTGTTGGTTGTCTTAACTGAGGAATTCCGGTAAAACGATGCAGCTGCCAAGAGATTTGTAACTCTGTTCATTCAGCCCTATGATCCAGATATCCTTGCTAGACAGCGCAGCCAGGTCCCCTGACCTCCTCTGCAGACGACAAATACAGCTTGGTGAAGGACACACCCCCAGCCCGCTGATTGGTGAATGAAGTTGTGCAAATGTTTCTGTTTATGGAAGAATGAAGCCAAGTGCTGAGCAATGACAGAGGTCCCAGTGGGGACACAAAGAGTAAAAGCAAAGGCTATTACCTTCCCACACTCCCAAAAAACTGCCTTTAGATACACTTCATCATTATATCAGCACAAAAAATGGATAGAATGAGAATAGAATTGGGGGCATCACTGGAGGAATCCCCAGCAGGAGGAAGGAGGTCCTGATTCCTCTATATCGATCTTTATATCATTAGAGCAGTGTTTCTCAACTCCAGTCCTCAAGGCGCCCCAACAGGTCATGTTTTCAGGCTTTCCATTTCTTTTGCACAGGTGATTTGATCAGTTTCACTACCTTGGTAATTACCACAGCCGTTTCATCTGAGGGAAATCCTGAAAACATGACCTGTTGGGGCCCCTTGAGGACTGGAGTTGAGAAACATTGCACTAGAGGGGTCACCAGCAAAAGGAAGGAGGACCTGATTCCTCTATATAGATCTTTGTATCACTAGAGGGATCACCGGCAGGAGGAAGGAGGACCTGATTCCTCTATATAGATCTTTATATCACTAGAGGGATCACCAGCAGGAGGAAGGAAGACCTGATTCCTCTATATAGATCTTTTATAACTAGAGGGGTCATCAGCAGGAGGAAGGAGGTCCTGATTCCTCTATGTAGATATCTATATAACTATAGGGATCACCTGCAGGAGGAAGGAGGTCCTGATTCCTCTATATAGATCTTTATATCACTAGAGGGGTCACCAGCAGGAGGAAGGAGGTCCTGATTCCTCTATATAGATCCTTATATTACTAGAGGGGTCACCAGCAGGAGGAAGGAGGTCCTGATTCCTCTTTATAGATCTTTATATCACTAGAGGGATCACCAGCAGGAGGAAGGAGGTCCAGATTCCTCTTTATAGATCTTTATATCACTAGAGGGGTCATCAGCAGGAGAAAGGAGGTCCTGATTCCTCTGTATAGATCTCTATATAACTAGAGGGATCACCAGCAGGAGGAAGGAGGACCTGATTCCTCTGTATAGATCTCTATATAACTAGAGGGATCACCAGCCGGAGGAAGGAGGTCCTGATTCCTCTATATAGATCTTTATATCACTAGAGGGACCACCAGCAGGAGGAAGGAGGTCCTGATTCCTCTATATAGATCTTTATATCACTAGAGGGGTTATCAGCAGGAGGAAGCTGGTCCTGATTCCTCTATATAGATCTTTGTATCACTAGAGGGGTCACCAGCAGGAGGAAGGAGATCCTGATTCCTCTATATAGATCTTTATATCACTAGAGGGATCGCCAGCAGGAGGAAGGAGGTCCTGATTCCTCTATATAGATCCTTATATCACTAGAGGGGTCACCAGCAGGAGGAAGGAGGTCCTGATTCCTCTATATAGATCTTTATATCACTAGAGGGACCACCAGCAGGAGGAAGGAGGTCCTGATTCCTCTATATAGATCTTTATATCACTAGAGGGGTTATCAGCAGGAGGAAGCTGGTCCTGATTCCTCTATATAGATCTTTGTATCACTAGAGGGGTCACCAGCAGGAGGAAGGAGATCCTGATTCCTCTATATAGATCTTTATATCACTAGAGGGATCGCCAGCAGGAGGAAGGAGGTCCTGATTCCTCTATATAGATCTTTATATCACTAGAGGGATCGCCAGCAGGAGGAAGGAGATCCTGATTCCTCTATATAGATCCTTATATCACTAGAGGGGTCACCAGCAGGAGGAAGGAGGTCCTGATTCCTCTATATAGATCTTTATATCACTAGAGGGATCGCCAGCAGGAGGAAGGAGGTCCTGATTCCTCTATATAGATCCTTATATCACTAGAGGGATCATCAGCAGGAGGAAGGCGGTCTTGATTCTTCTATATAGATCTTTATATCACTGAAGGGATCACAAGCAGGAGGAAGAAGGTAACCAGTTGAATTTTAGAAGCTTTGGTAATGTAATTTTCTGTAATCCGATTGGCTAGTGGTGAAGGAAGACCTGACAGGGTCCCTTTTAATATGCTTCTGATGTCAAATTTGTCCTGTTATTTTCTATGTAGAGGTAAAGCTCTTAATATTCAGCCTTGCACATAAGTCTAGACATGACTGGTCCTCTTTACTGAGCCATTAGGAGAGATGAGTTTTCGGAACCACAAACAACATATTAGCTGTAATTTGTGTATTTGTGATGTTTAGTCAGTTACTGGTGGAGCGATGTGTACTGTTCTCATTGATCATATCCCATTATGAAGGAACAGAAAGATTTTCCATTTGTCTTCGGATTCTGCAGAGGAGGAAGTTGATGAAGGAGAACCAATTCTATAATGTAATTTTGGTTTCCATTACTGCGGATTCTCCCCTCTCTCTGCGAGTCAATATAAATAATAAATAGAACTTTGCAGATAATGCTCCGGCCATTGCAGAGGGAATTCATGTGAGAAATGACGCCAAAGCTGCAGGATGAGAATTGTAAATGATCAGACTGGAGATTCAGATCAGACTAATGTGCCTGTCTTGTGATATCATGTAAAATGAATTACATTGCAAGGGCTACGCTCCCTTCCCATCCCCCCATCCCAAGGCCTATACTCCCTTCCCATCCCAAGGCCTACACTCCCTTTCCATCCCCCATCCCAAGGCCTATACTTCCTTCCCATCCCAATGCCTACACTCCCTTTCCATCCCCCATCCCAAGGTTTATACTCCCTTCCAATCCCAAGGCCTACACTCTCTTGCTCTCCCCCATTCCAAGGCTTACACTCTTTTCCCCTTCGCCCATGGCAAGGCCTACACTCCCTTCTCTTCTCTCCATCGAAAGGCCCACACGTCCTTCCCCTTTCCCCAATCACAAGGCCCATACTTCCTGCCTCTATACCCATCACATGACCTAGACTCCCTTCCCATCCCCCATCCCAAGGCCTAAACACCTTTCCTCTCCCCCATGACAAGGCCTATACTCTTTTCCCCTTCCCCTGATTGCAAGGCCTACACTACTTTCCCATCCCAAGGCCCACACATACTTCCCCTTCCAACAGTCACAAGGCCTATTCTCCTTCCCCCAACCACAAGGCATACACTTCTTTCCCTTTTCCCCATCCCAAGGCTCATACTTCCTTCCTCTACATTTTTTTTGTGTATAACTATTTTTAAGGGGGTGTGTCCTATCTCTACATACTTTTGTTAATAGATGCCCCTCGTTCTGATCTCAAAAAGTTGGGAGGTATTTCTACACCCATCTCATGGTCTAGACTTCCTTCCCCAAAGTCTATGCTCCCTTCTCTTGTCCCCATCCTGAGGTTTATACCCTTGTTCCTACCGTACCACATTCCGATGCCTATACTCCCTTCTCCTCACCCACCCCAAGACCTATATGCTCTCCCCCTCCCTTATTCCACGGCCTGTACTTTCTTTCTTTCCCCATTCCATTGTCTATATATTCTCCACCCAAACCCAAGACCTACATCCCTTCCCTCCACACGTCCCAAAGGATATGCTGCCTTCCCATCCCCTCATTCCAAGCCCTATACTCTCTTCCCCTTCCATCATTCCTAGGCCTATATTTCAAGGCCCCTATGCCCTTCTCTTACCCCTATCTCCTGGCATATACAGCTCCATACAGGATAGCCATAAGAGTATGCAGCTCTATATATGATGGCCATATCAGTACTCAACTCCATAGTATAGTCATTTGGCTACACACCTCCATGTAAGATGGTCATGGGTACAAAGCACCATATTAAATGGGCATATGACTATACAGCTCCATAAAAGATGGCTGTATGACTACACAGCTGTATATAAGATGGTATATGGAGCACATAGCTCCATATAAAATGGTCATATGAGAACACAACTCCATATAGGACGATCATATGAGTACAAAGTTCCATATACTAGGATGGTCATATGAGTATACAGCTCCATACAGGATGGTCATATGAATACACAGCGCTAAATTCAATGATCATATGAGTACACAGCTTTATATAATGTGGTTATATAAGTACACAGCTCCATATACTAGGATGGTTATATGAGTACAAAGTTCCATACAGGATGGTCATACGAGTACACAGCCTAAATAATATGGTTACCGTATATACTCGAGTATAAGCCGAGTTTTTCAGCACATATTTTTGTGCTGAAAGTGCCCCCCTTGGCTTATACTCGAGTCGAGCACTTTTCTGCAGCAAAAAATTACATTTTACGAGTTTGCGGCCCCGTATCTCGGGGCTACTTAGTGCTAGGGTTCCTAGCACCAAGTGGCCCCGAGATACAGGGCCCCAAAGTCGGTCAACTGTGTCCATCTGCAGCAATGTCATTTTGGGACCCATTGGGTCCAGAGACCCCAAATGGCTGCAGCTAGGGGGCATCTAGGAACCCTTAACTACCAAGTTTGAAGTTCAGGGGACCTATGGCAGGCAAATGGGCACAGTGAGGCTACAAATGGGCATTGTTGACACCCTTTTTTCCACTTACAGTAGCTGCGCATTTCTCACCCTAGGCTTATACTCGAGTCAATAAGTTTTCCCATTTTTTTGTGGTAAAATTAGGTGCCTTGGCTTATATTCGGGTCGGCTTATACTCGAGTATATACGGTAAATGAGTACACAGCTCTATATACTAGCATGGTCATATATGTACACAGCTCCATATTGAATGGTCCTATGATGACACAGCTCTATATAAGATGGTCATATGAGTACACAGCGCCATATTCTAGGATGGCCATATGAGTACACAGCTCCATATACTAGGATGGTCATATGAGTACACAGCTCCATATACTAGGATGGTCATATGAGTACACAGCTCCATATACTAGGATGGTCATATGAGTACACAGCTCCATATACTAGGATGGTCATATGAGTACACAGCTCCATATACTAGGATGGTCATATGAGTACACAGCTCCATATACTAGGATGGTCATATGAGTACACAGCTCCATATACTAGGATGGTCATATGAGTACACAGCTCCATATACTAGGATGGTCATATGAGTAAACAGCTCCATATACTAGGCAGGTCATATGAGTACACAGCTCCATATACTAGGATGGTCATATGAGTACACAGCTCCATATACTAGGCAGGTCATATGAGTACACAGCTCCATATACTAGGCAGGTCATATGAGTACACAGCTCCATATACTAGGCAGGTCATATGAGTACACAGCTCCATATACTAGGATGGTCATATGAGTACACAGCTCCATATACTAGGATGGTCATATGAGTACACAGCTCCATATACTAGGATGGTCATATGAGTACACAGCTCCATATACTAGGATGGTCATATGAGTACACAGCTCCATATAAATGGCCATATGTGTACACAGCTCTATTTTCTAGGATGGTCATAGGAGTACACAGCTCCATATACTAGGATGGTCATAGGAGTACACAGCTCCATATAAGATGGTCATCTAAATACATAACTCCATATACTAGGATGGTCATACGAGTATACAGCTCTATGTGAGATGGTCATATGAGTATACAGCTCCATATAGGATGGCCATATGAATACACAGCTCTATATGAGATGGTCATATAAGTACCCAGCTCTATTGAGGCTGCACCAGCTCCATTTATACAGGACACAGTGATATGTTCTCATAAAACAGCTTTATCCCCCTGTGGGGTGGTGATGTATTAGTTTGCGTTGCTCAGACCTTTACATTGTTAGAGCTGACCCTGTGTCCTCATTCAGAAATGTGTTCTTGGTTACAGAATTACACAAGGTGTCGCTGTATCACAGCGGAAGGTTCTGGAGGGACTGCAACTCCAGGAACATGTGGGACTAGATGCCAGCACCTCTTCCTGCCATTCATGGTGCTGTCCTTTCTAGCCGGTGGCCTCGCCAGCATTGCCCAGACACCATCCTTCATGCTCATACTCAGGTAACCCAGGTGATACCATCTCTATACAAGAGACCATCTGCAAGTTTAGATCGACTCCACCTATATCTGACAGAGGATGCAAAAACCTTCATTAGTCCAGACATAGATGTATAGATAGATAGATAGATAGATAGATAGATAGATAGATAGATAGATAGATAGATAGATACATAGATAGATAGATACATAGATAGATACATAGATAGATAGATAGATAGATAGATAGATAGATAGATAGATAGATAGATAGATACATAGATAGATAGATACATAGATAGATAGATAGATAGATAGATAGATAGATAGATAGACCTGGCCCTGTATCTATCTGATCTGGGGGTGCAGTATAATAAGTCAAGGAGCATAATGTCATCTAGACATGTGCACAACAAAAAAATGTGTTTATTTTCGTTTCGTTTTTTTCGTTTCCGTTCATTCGTAGCGATTCGTAAATTCGTAAGTCGTCGGTGTTCGTATTCGTAACGATTCGTATTTTCGTAAGAGTTATTTTTTCGTTGATTCGTTTTTCCGTTAGTTTTATTTTCGTTTATTCGTTTATTTGCAATTCGGACGCATTCGTATTTATTCGTACTTTCGTAACATTCGTAACATTCGTAACATTCGTAGATTCGTAATCGGAGCATAATTCATAATTTTATGTAATGTGTATGCTATTATTACATTTTAAGAGACACGGAAAATTACGAATCGAAAAAAAAAGTTACAAATGTACGAATTTTTTCGTTCGATCCATTTGAAGCATGTTAAGCAGCGCCATTGTAAGAGACACGGAAAATTACGAATCGAAAAAAAATAAAAAAAAGTTACGAATGTACAAATTTTTTCGTTCAAACCATTTGAAGCACGTTAAGCAGCGCCATTGTAAGAGACACGGAAAATTACCAACAAAACATCAACAAAAAAAAAAAGTTACGAATGTACGAATTTTTTCGTTCATTTTGATTTTCGTTGTTCCTGTTTTCGTTTTTTCGGATTTTCTTCTTTCGTAGATTCGTTGTTTCTAATTAGTTTTTTTCGGATTTTCGTTGTTTTCGGATTCGTTCGATTCGAACGATTTGTTATTCGTTAAAATTTTTAGCGAATCGTATGTTCATTCGTACGATAACGAATGAACGAATATAACGAAAAAAAACAAAAAACGAAAAAAACGAATTGCACATGTCTAATGTCAACAGCATAACAGTGATGCAGGGAACCTCTACCAGATTCCCCCCTTACATCAGGGGTCCTCATCAGAATGCCCCCTTGTATCAACTGTCCCCATCAGAGTCCCCCTGACTAGACCTGTGTACTGACAAAAAATATGTTCATTTTTGTTTTCATTTAATTAGTTTTTTTGCATTTTTCAGAAATTCAGAAATTTGAAAATTCGGAAATCCGAAAATCCAGATTTTCACATTTTCGAATTTCCGAATTTTCAAATTTCGAAATTTTTAAAAAATGTCCGAATTTCAAATTTTCGAATTCCGAACGTCAGCCAAGTTTGAAAGAAAATTCCAATACCTAGAATTTAATATTTATTATTAGTTAGTTATTATTTCAGGTTTTTGAATTTTCAGATTTTCATTCTTTTGAATTTTCAGATTTTCTTTCTTATTTTTGGATTTTATGGAAATTTATGAAATTTCGAATATTCAAATTTCCTAATTTTTAATTTTGGAATTTCCGAAATTTATGAATTTCCACTTTCCGAATTTCTGAATTTTCAAATTTCCAAACTTTTAAAAAATGTCAGAATTTCAAATTTTCGAGTTCCGAATTTTCGTTTTTTTGGAAATTCAAAAATTCGAAAAAGTTGAAAATAAGAAAGAAAATCAGTAAAATTTTAAATAGTAACTAACTAATAATAACTAACTATTAAATTATAGGTATTGGAATTTCCTTTCAAATTTGGCTGTTTGTGAACGTAACGAATACAAACTTATCTGAAGTTATGTATTATCCGAAACAATGAATTCCGCATCTAAACAAATGGAATGGAACATATTAATAATAAATAATAATAAAAAGGTTTTGTTATTATTATTGTTATTTATTATTATTAGATCGTTACGTTCCATTCGTTTAGATACGGCATTCGTTATTTCGTAACTTCGGATAAATTCGTACTCGTTACGTTCACTAACAGCCAAGTTTGAAAGAAAATTCTAATACCTAGAATTTAATATTTATTATTAGTTAGTTATTTTTTCAGGTTTTTGAATTTTCAGATTTTCATTCTTTTGAATTTTCAGATTTTCTTTCTTATTTTTGGATTTTATGGAAATTTATGAAATTTCGAATATTCAAATTTCCTAATTTTTAATTTTGGAATTTCCGAAATTTATGAATTTCCACTTTCCGAATTTCCGAATTTTCAAATTTCCAAACTTTTAAAAAATGTCCGAATTTCAAATTTTCGAATTCCGAATTTTCGGTTTTTTGGAAATTCAAAAATTCGAAAAAGTTGAAAATAAGAAAGAAAATCAGTAAAATTTTAAATAGTAACTAACTAATAATAACTAACTATTAAATTATAGGTATTGGAATTTCCTTTCAAATTTGGCTGTTTGTGAACGTAACACATTCAAACTTATCTGAAGTTATGTATTATACGAAACAACGAATGCCGCATCTAAACAAATGGAAAGGAAAAAATGAATAATAAATAATAATAACAAAAAGGTTTTATTATTATTATTATTATTGTTATTTATTATTATTAGATCATTACGTTCCATGCGTTTAGATACGGCATTCGTTATTTCGTAACTTCGGATAAATTCGTACTCGTTACGTTCACTAACAGCCAAGTTTGAAAGAAAATTCCAATACCTAGAATTTAATATTTATTATTAGTTAGTTATTATTTCAGGTTTTTGAATTTTCAGATTTTCATTCTTTTGAATTTTCAGATTTTCTTTCTTATTTTTGGATTTTATGGAAATTTATGAAATTTCGAATACAGGGGGTCCCCGAGTTACGAACTCGTTAGGGACTGCCCGCCTGTACGGAAGTCGGAAATGTTCGTAATTTGCCGCGCATGCGCAGACCGACAAATACGGACATTTCCGATGTTCCGTCTAATGCCGTTCTGCGCATGCGCGGCAAATTACGGACATTTCCGAAGTTTGCCGGCATTTTCCGAGGCTCCGTATGGAAGCAGGGTCCCCGAGTTCGTAACTCGGGGACCCCCTGTATTCGAAATTTCATAAATTTCCATAAAATCCAAAAATAAGAAAGAAAATCTGAAAAGTCAAAAGAATGAAAATCTGTGCAGAATGGCCTGGAGGACGGTGAAAAATTGCGGAGGGTCCCCGCAGCGCCCCGTTCGTAAGTAGGGGTTGTTCGTAGGTCGGGCGTTCGTAAGTCGGGGACCCCCTGTATTCAAATTTCCTAATTTTTAATTTTGGAATTTCCGAAATTTCTAAATTTCCAATTTCCGAATTTCCGAAATCTGAAAATTTGGAAATTCAAAATTTGGAAGTTTCGGAGTTAATGAATTTATCAAAAATTGTTAAAAAAACTAATTCGGAACTAAACTAATTGCACATGTCTACCCCTGAAATAAATTGTCTCCATCAAAGTGCCTAATGGATGTTAGATAGATAGATAGATAGATAGATAGATAGATAGATAGATAGATCGATAAGCCTGGACTCCAAAAGGTTTGAAAAGTGTTTCTAGACCCTCCGTTAAATGTAGCTCTACTTTGCAGCACCTGTTGGTCACATTTGCTGTGATATTGGCATTCCTGAAGTGATATAACTTATAAGCCCTGATGAAGGGGGCGTGTGACCCCCGAAACATGACAGTGATTTATAGTGATGCCTCTCCCCTGCTCAATTCAACCACTGGAGTTCATCTTTCGTGTTCCTTTACACGCAATCTCACAGCTTTCCTCCCCCCACAGGAGTGTGCGCCCGGCAGACAAGTCTCTGGCCATCGGAATACAGTTTATGCTTCTAAGAATATTAGGTGAGTTTTCTTTTGAGAAGTTCTCCAAGGTCGCTGTTTTTAAAATAAAAAAAACGTTGAAATCAGTTAATGTGTACCCAAACCCCAACCACGAAGATGTCCGACATTGCAGCTTACCAACCCTTTTCTTTTTTAGGCTTTTTTCCTTTATTTTCACCTGGTGATCCTGCCAGTAACACACTTCCCGTCCTAGGGTGACAACCCTTACCGCCGCACTGTATCTATGGAGGAGCAGCCCTAGGGCAGAATTTTAGAATACTTCCCTCTCTCCTCATCTACATAGCATGGGTGGTGTTCTGTAGTCCACTGCATTAGCTGGGCACAATGCAACTGATATGAGTGCAGCATAGGAAGTGATCAATTCACAAGATTCCTGGCAGGATCAACCTTACATTTATTAACCCCTTCAAGCCTAAGTGTAAAACAAATGTTAATGCACAAGCACAATTTTGCAGCTTTGACATGTGTTAGAAAAACTGTGCATATCCTTGTAACTACTTTGTACATCCAGGTGGATTATACCTTGTTTTCTTTTAACCGCTTCCCGAACACCTCACGCAGATATACTGCAGCAGAAGGGCACCTGCAGGCAGAATCACGTACCCGCACATTGCCCTTTAAGAGACGGCTTGCGGGCCGCGGGGATACCCGCGATCGTGTCATGGAGAGGAAGAACGGGGAGATGCTATTGTAAACAAGCATTTCCCCGTTCTGCCTAGTGACAGGACACTGTTTACAGCTCCCTGTGATTGGGAAGGGTGATCAGTGCTGTGTCACACATAGCCCCTCCCCCCCACAGTTAGAATCACTCCCTAGGACACACTTAACCCCTACAGCGCCACCTAGTGGTTAACCCCTTCCCTGCCAGTCACATTTAATCAATGCATTTTTAATAGCACTGATTGCTGTATAAATGACAATGGTCCCGAAATCATGCCAAAATTGTCCGATGTGTCCACCATAATGTCGCAGTCACAATAAAAATCGCTGATCGCCGCCATTACTAATAACAAAAAATTCTTAATACAAATGCCATAAAACTATCCCCTATTTTGTAAACGCTATAACTTTTGCGCAAACCAATCAATATACGCTTATTGCGATTTTTTTACCAAACATATGTAAATGAATACGTATCGGCCTAAACTGAGGAAAAAAATAGTTTTTTTATATATTTTTTGGGGGTATTTATTAAAGCAAAAAGTAAAAAAAATAATGTGTTTTTTTCAAAATTGTCGCTATTTTTTTGTTTATAGTGCAAATAATAAAAACCGCAGGGGCGATCAAATACCACCAAAAGAAAGCTCTATTTGTGGGAAAAAAAGGACGTCAATTTTGTTTTGGGAGCCACGTCGCACGACCGCGCAATTGTCAGTTAAAGCGACGCAGTGCCGAATCGCAAACAGTTCTCTGGTCTTTGGCCAGCCAAATGGTCCGGGGCTGAAGTGGTTAAGGACAAATTGGGCTTTCATTTGGTGGTAAATGGTAATGGATATCTC
Source organism: Lithobates sylvaticus (assembly GCA_028564925.1). Classification (NCBI taxonomy): domain Eukaryota; kingdom Metazoa; phylum Chordata; class Amphibia; order Anura; family Ranidae; genus Lithobates; species Lithobates sylvaticus. Next base: position 618,205,725 of record CM053027.1, on the reverse strand, counting down.
CTGATTATTATTTTATCAAAGTAATAAAATAATAAAAAAAAAAAATTTAATTTGTATAGCTGTATATTTCTTGCTACTACCATAACCTACCACCAAAGAACAACCCCAAATTAATTTTCCTGTTTCAGAAGATCGCAGCGATACCACGTAGGTGTTTGTTAGTTGTTGTTTGTACCTGTAGTACAGCCCAGAAACAATCGTGCACATTTTTCTTTTCTTTTTTTTTTATGCTATGTAAAACGCACTATCACAGATACTAATTAAAAAAATTTAAATTAAAAAAAATCCTAAAATAAACTGACCATGACCTTTGACCACAACCTTGATCTTTGACCCTTACTTGACCCAAACACTAACCCTGGCACTGATCTAGATCACACCTTGATCTAGGTATTTTTTCTTTATTTTTCCTTTATTTTTTTTAATTCTTATTATAGAACCATAGAAATGTGACGGCAGAAAAAGACAGGAGTAGTCCGAGTCCGCCCTTTGCTTTTCAGTATTTTTTTTTTATGTCTGAGTGTAGATCTAAGTTTGTCCCAAGCATGTTTGAAGCCGTTTACTTTTGACTAGACAAACAGTTGTTTTTTTTTTCTCTCTCTCTGAAAGGAGGAAGAGAGATACAATGTATCTTTCCTCTCCATTCACAGAGAGAAAACCACAGACAGTGGCGGCTGGTGTTCTCTTTTTTTGGGGGCGCGACAATCAATCAACCTGCTGCCAAATTTACGAACTGTGGAATTTAAGGCCCCATGCACACGAGACGCAGATGCAAACTCTGCTGAACGCGTGTTTTAAAAAGCAGAAACCTGCGTTTAAAAACGCGCGTTTTGCTGTGTTTTCATGCCGCGTTTAGCCGCGTTTAGCCGCGTTTGCGTCTATAAGCGTTTGTAAAGATAACATCATATAGACCCTCCCCAAGCTCAGAAAGCATGTATTATTAACTATTTCTGCCATTTTGATCAGAGTGAGCAGCAGAGAGAGCCGTTGTACACTTGCATTTGCCTCTCTTTCTGTGTTTTTTTTGGAAATGGATCCCATATTGAATATATGTCAGGAAATGCTCCTGATGTTGCTCTTGATGAGGCGGCAACGTCGTCACAAATTTGCATGAGAGGTCCAGAATCAGAGCTTGTCGATATTGGACCCATCCGTTGATGGCACAGCTATATATGGTATATATGCTCTATAAACTAATTACGACATTTTAAACCAATTTTTCTAGTATTTTTTATGGTTTACCATCATATTTCTGAGTTTTCTGGTCCAAAAAAATGAGGTTCCTTTAAAAAGGCTTATAAACGCAAACGCGGCTAAACGCAGGTGCCTGCGTTTAGCCGCGTTTATCCGCGTTTTGCGTCTGAAACGCGGAAAAGCAAAGTGTCTGAAAGCATTTTTTTGCTTCTGGAAAAACGAGGTTAAACGCAACTGCATAAAAAACGGGAAAAAACGAGACTGTGTACATGGACACATAGGATAACATTGCATGCGTTCAGGGGCAGTTGGAAAAAGTGTCCAACTGCCTCTGAACGCGCGTTTAACAGCGTCTCGTGTGCATGAGGCCTAAGAAAAAAAAAAACAAATGAAACAAAAGCAAACACATTTTTTGGCAGTGCGCATGTCTATCAGCTTCTACTGTGTGTAATCATAGTGGAAATGAGCCGGCGGTGGTGCGCATGTGCACCTCCCCTACCCGGAAGTGTCAGATGATGTATACATACGTGATCTGGCGCACAGGTGCTGCCCTGTAGCAGTAAAACTTGAATCTGTTAATGTGCATTAGAAATGCTCCCCAAGTGCCATATGCACGTTTGTCGCACGTTAAAGGTGCGTTCTTTTTTTGTTGTTGTTGTGAACAAGGCCTAATGCACCGCAAACGTGACACAAAACGCGCACTGGCGCATTCATGGCGCATTATCGTAGATTTGAAAGAAAGGAGTTGAGATGCTTCAACTTAATCTTCTTCAACTTCTTCCAAACTCAACATGAAGCTTAATTTTTGAAACGCAACGTGACGCAACGTCACACAACGTGACGCAACGTAAACGCTTCATGTTTTAATAATGTAAACAGTGCTGTGAGCTGTCCGTATTATCCATTGCAGCCTGTACCAGGCATTTGAGGAGCATTACAAATATTGAAATAAGAGGAGATTGGCATGATAGTCAGGCAGCTAGCATTTTCAGAATGAGACGTGCCCAGTGACCATCCCTGTTCTCTCATCTGTAACATTGTATCCATCATGCAATCAGGGCCATAGATAAGGGGGTACCACCAGTCCTCCTGTATGGGGCCCCGGCTAGCAGGGGGGCCCAGGCAGCAGGGTGAATCAGATGTGGGCAGACAGGGTGATCGGTGCGGCAGGGGGGGCAATTACTGGAACCAATCCCCTCTATGGCTCTCTCTGCAGCAGCTGAAAGCTGGCTTCTTCTCATCTCCCTCTCGTGGGCTCAGGTGCTAAAGAGAGAGCCATACAAAGAATTGGTTCTATTAACCCCCCCCCCGCTCTCTCCAACCACCACCATATCAATCACCCTCTCTGTGCAACATGCACTTCCCCCTGCTGCCCAAGCCCCCCATGTATGCCCCCCTGGCCCCTGCAGCTCTGCTGGCTTCCCTCTTCTTCTTTCAGGTGGCAGCTGCAAGCACATAATATGATCCTTCAAGATTGAGAGTGGGGAAAGGGTTAGGTAAACATGTCATATTTACCAGCCCCTTCCTTAACTGAATGAACACAATGAGTGATCGGTACCGATCACTCACTGTGTTCATTAATAAATGAAGCATTGGCTGTATGGGGCCCCATGGTTTCTAACAGCAGTCCTGCAAGCAATGATTTCCTTTATTATCCACTTCCAGTCCAGCGACAAACCGGTACATCTCTAGGCTTTTGGTGCTTAGAGCCCTTTCACACCGAGGACGTTTTGCAGGTGCTATAGCGTTAGAAATAGCGCCTGCAATCCGCCCTCAAACTGCTGCACCATTGTCTGCAGTGTGAAAGCCTGAGGGCTTTCACACTGCAGCGGTGCGCTGGCAGGGCGTCACAAAAAGTCCTGCCAGCAGCTTCTTTGGAGCGGTGAAGGAGCGGTGAACTCACCGCTCCTCCACCGCTGCTCCCCATTGAAATCAATGGGGCAGCGCTGTAATACCGCCGGCAAAACGCCACTATTTCAGCGTTTTGCCAGGGGTTTTAACCCTTTCTCGGCCGCTAGCGGGGGTAAAAGCGCCTCGCAAATCCGAAGGTAAAACAGCACTAAAAATAGCGGCGTTTTACCGCCGATGCTATAGGCGGTGTGGTGTGAAAGGGGTCTTATACTGGGGTGATATGCAGTTGCAGGCATCACCCCGGTATCGTTTATTTAGAGCCGTCGGTCAGCTCTCTTGTAATAGCAACCGGAGCAGCTCGTCATTAAAATTACGTGTGGATGTACACTCACCAGATGTTGTAGATCACCCTGCCTTATGACAGGCAGGATCATTATAGGGCTAATGGGGTCTCCCTGACCACCGTGGGCTTTTTAAGCAAATCCTCCAATATCCCCCTCATCCGTGTAGAACGTAACTCCAAATGGGGTGTCACCACCGGTATAGGTATGAAAAATCATAGTGTGAAATCGTAGAGGTAGTTTATTAAAAGCCTCAAATGGCTACAGCAATTCACAGATTAAAACAATCTATGGACCCCCTATGCGAGCAACTGCAATGAACAGTGGTGACTGTGGAAAACCGCAAGACCCACTCCAGAGTCAGCGTGCTTTCCACCAGGGCGTAACTTGGCGCAACGTGCGTTCCAGCCTTACGCGTTTCGTCATCAAGCGTGACGTCACCAGTAGGAGCATATGCCTGAAAACGCCTGAAAAAGCCATAGTGTGCATGGACAATTTGGCTAACATGAAGGGGAGTTTCTAGGCAGATAAAATGAGGGCTCAAAAGCCTGTAGGAGCTACTTCTTTGGGCTCCTTTGAGCTGCAGTGTGCATGAGCCCTAATAGTAACCTGGAAGCAATGACCTAACGACAGTTCCGGTTTACTTGGAATTTATTGGCGACAGTTTTTTAAAATATAAAGCATTCAGAAACACTGATCTTGCTTTTAAGTGCAGAGGAGGGATTTTGGGGGACCTATTACTGTCACAAAGATGTTTACATTCCTTCTGACAGCAATAAAAATGATAAAAAAATAAATAAAAATTAAAGCAACAATTTAAAAAATATATTTAAATAAATACATTTAAAAAAATAAAAATAATTAAAGTGCCCCCGTCCTCTGTCATGATCGCAAAGAGCGATCATAGGCAGTAATTCTAGCACCAGACCTCCTCTGTAAATCGCCTATGGATAGTAAAACTTACGTTGTTTGCTGCCGTTGCACAGGTGTGCACAATTTTAAAGAATTACATGTTTGGTATCGATTTACTCGCCGTAACTTCATCTTTTATATTTTACCAAGGGGTTATATATTGTTTTATTTTGCATTAAAATTCAAAAAAGTGTATTTTTTTCCCCCCACAAATTGCGTTTGAAAAACTGCTGCACAAATTAAATTTTTTACCAAAATTTACCAAAATTGCAAAACCCACCAATTTATTCTCTAGGGCCACTGCTTTAAAAAATATATACAGTATATTGTTTGGGGGGTTCTAAGTAATTTTCTAGCAAAAAATGCTGATGGTTAGATGTGAACAAAAAGTGCCAGAAAAGGCCCGGACCGGAAGTAGTTAATATGTTGAGTTTTTCCCTTCCAGCCTGGCTCCCGGGCCCTGTGATGTATGGCAGTATGATTGACAGCACCTGCATCCAATGGGGGAAGAGGTGCGGATCGAAGGCGGCCTGTCAGTACTACAATACCAATCTGCTGAGACAAAGGTGAGTGCCCTCTTCTGTTCGGGGCAGGAAATGGGACAATCTGCCGAGATCGGCACTGACAATGACAGCTGAGGAATCTGGTCTATGTGTCAGAATGGGATCAATGTATATAATCTTATTTATGAGTATTAAAGCCCAACTACTGGCTGATTTTTTTAAGTTTTAAAGTGTCCCCTGGGGGGGGGGCTTTTAAAACAAAAAAAGCAGCTCTGACTGCAGCACTTTCCTCCACTCTGGAGCTGTCCGATGCAGTAATTCTGCTCCACCACTAGATGTCCTCAGTCTTGTGGATTAAATGGCCTACAGCGCTAAATGTGTAGTTTAAAATTATATTTCTTCATGAAGCACCAACTCTTTTACAAGTGTCTACAGGCATTAATTAACCACCATACTACTGCCGTCAAGTAAAAAATAAATACAAAAAAAACGGGTAGGTAGATACTTATTTGTGAAGCGCATTTTGTAAATGGTGCTGTGTTTACAGCTTGTGCGCACACAGGAGGGGGGATGTGAAAGTGCCACTGACCGCCAATGATTGTGAGATCATTTTTTAAGGCTGAAGGGGGTAGGGGGAGTTTAAAATGCCACTGATACAAATTATAAGGGGGGTGGGGTGCGGTTTAAATTTTTTTTAAAAGTGCCAATGACCACCAATGATGGGGAGTTTAAAGAGTCACTGACCAATGATGTATGGTGGTGGTGGAGGGTTTAAAATGTGCCAATGACCACCAATGATGGGGATTTTAAAGAGTCACTGACCAATGATGGATGGTGGTGGTGGAGGGTTTAAAATGTGCCAATGACCACCAATGATGGGGATTTTAAAGAGTCACTGACCAATGATGGATGGTGGTGGTGGTGGGGGGTTAAAAAAGTGCCAATGATCTCTTTATTTGCTGACGACATCCTCCTGACACTGACATCGTCCAGAATCTCCTTACCTAACTTGTTCTCCCTCCTAGATTCCTTTGCTTCTCTTTCAGGCCTAAAAGTTAACCCCACAAAGTCTAAGGCAATGTCTGTAAATCTCCCCCCATTAGAACTGGCCTCCTTAAAAGAAAATTTTTCGTTCCAATGGCTCCCCTCGCTCCCATACCTCGGTATTCGCCTCACTCCGAAATATGAGGGTCTATATCAAACTAATTTCCCTCCCCTCTTGCGGAAGCTGACCGACACATTAACCTCCTGGTCTCACCTCCCGCTCTCTTGGTTCGGCAGAATCTCTGCTGTCCGCATGACTTACCTCCCGAAATTACTTTATCTTTTCCGAGTGCTGCCTGTTCCTATTCCATCCCATATCTTGAGAATCCACCAAAGAAAGCTGCTAAAATTTATCTGGGGCTCCATGCGGCCCCGGATCAACAAACATATATTATATGGTAGGCGGATCAATGGTGGCTTCTCGGTTCCCAACCTTCAGGCCTATTACTCAGCAGCAAATATCGCCCCCTTAGCCCACCTCCATGATACACATCAAATGCCTCTATGGGCCACTTTGGACCTAATTGATTCCCACCCTATTCCTATCCCCTCAGTACCCTGGCTGCCTCCTCAGTGCCGCCCACAAAGAGTCGGCCCAGGTTTGGCCCACACCCTTCGTATATGGGACTCTCTCAAGTACTCTGCAGGGCTACTATCCCCTCATTTACCTTTATTACGCCTTACCCATTGCCCGCTATTCCCCCCCAGCTGCGAGAATCCTAGGCAATTCTCCTGGTGGGCGGAGAATGGATTTACGGATGTTCATTCTCTGTTCACCCCCATGAGAATTCTCACCTATGCGGCCTTGAGATCATCCCACGACATCCCACTTAGAGAACATTATAGTTACCTTCAAATTCGTCATTTCTTGCAGCAACTTATAAAGGCCCAACCAACTCCATACACTCTAACCCCTTTCGAAAGTATTTGCAGGGCCCGACCCCACTCCTCAGGACTGATATCCTTAATATACTCAGCCATCATCTCCTCTAGGAAACCCCCAGTGAGAACGTATCATCTTCAATGGGAGAAGGACTTAGCCAAAAGCTTAGAAGCAGAGGACTGGCAGCATATGACGGTATCCCTTACAAAATGTTCCAAGAATGTACTTATCTTGGAAAACGCTTACAAAGTTTTTTACAGGTGGTACTACACACCGACCAGGATAGCCCGATTCATTCCTTCTTATTCGCCTAATTGTTTTCGGGGATGTACCATGGAAGGCACAATGGCCCACATTTGGTGGACATGTCCTAAGGTTTGCAGACTATGGGTCAGGGTCTATGCTCTCCTACGCAATATGCTCCACTCCAACCTCAAAAGGGACCCCTATGAAGCCCTTTTATGTAAGCCCACTCCTGAACTTTTCCGCTCAGAACGGCAACTGGCTCAGCACCTCTTTAGTGCTACTAAATTGACCATCGCAAGAGCCTGGAAAACTCCACTACTCAGTTTTGAGGCAGTTAAAAATCGTATGAATGACATCATGATAAATGAAAAACTAGCATCCTTCACCTCTGACACCCATGATAAATTTCTTAATGTTTGGTGCCCGTGGATAGCATACCACCAGCCCTCTAGATTCAACACCCAGCTTCTCTCAATATAACTGGTTTCTGGACGCGCCCCTCACTACGGGAACTCCTCCCCCTCTTTTCTATTCCCCCTCCCTCTTTTTCTTATTTCCTTTCTCCTTGCAAGTCATCCCTTCTACGACTTGCAGGCTGCCTAACCTCAGTTTCTCCTTACACGTCTTTCTCCGAAGCTCCCGATTATATGGAGCCGGCTACCAAAGAC